>JABUQX010059183.1:0-45000 GCA_015478945.1 Trachelipus rathkii | reverse complement strand
ATTTTTCACTTATATATATAGATATATATATAAATATAATATATATTATAGTATATATCGATATTATATATAATATATATATACAGTATTATTACTATATAATATAATTTATATATTTATATAACTTATAATTAATATAATTATAATATATAATATATACTATAATATACTATATTTAATATATATTATATATATATATAATCTAATATATTATATATATAATATAACTATATATAATATATAAATCGATGTATATATATATATATATATATACTATACTAAATATATACTATATATATATATATTTATATATATATATATATATATATATAGTATATATTATATATATAATATAATAATATATATATATTATATATATAATATATATCATATATATTTATATGATTTATTATATATATATATATATATATATATATATATATATAGTATATATATATATATATATATATATATATATATAATTATATATATATTATATATATATATATGAAATTATAATAGATATATATATAATAATATAAATTAGGGATGTACCGATACCAGAATATCATCGATAACCGATACCCGATAACCGATACTATATTTTTTTAGTACCGATACCGATACCGATACTTTATTAAATAATAAATACACAGTAATAAGATTAAGAACATTTGTGTACTGTGCCTAGGAACTCAGATTGCACCTTGTACAACCAATACTTAGTCATCTATTTCATATTAAAAAAAAAATCGTCGTTTTTTAAAAAAAAAAAAAAAGGACAGAAACATTAATTTTTGTTTTCTTTTTGTTTCTTTTAAATACTTATTTTTCATATATACTCAAGCTTTTTAGAGTATTTAGCATAAAATACAGTATAATACAATATGTTAAAAGAGGTTTACAATATATAAAGTAAGAGTTTAGTACTTAATAAAGTTTTAATAGTGCTCTAGGGCATATAATTATTACATTCACATGATCTGCACTTATTATCTATTTATTATTATTATATCATATATTATATATATATATTATATTATATATATATATATATTATATATATATATATATATAACTATATAAATATATATATATTATATAAACCGGTATATATATAATATATATATATATATATATATATATATATATATAGATATAATATATATATATATATATATATATATATATAGTATATATATATATAGATATATATATATATATATATATACTATATATATATATATTATAATATATATATATATATATAATATATTCTTCATCTACCTTTTTCTCCCCAAGACTGGTGTAAGGTGCTAACAAGCATCAGAGAAGAAAAGCAGTGAAGATATGACAAAAGTCGAAAAAAATTAGTAAGAACTCGTCTCAGTCAGGAAAAATCCACCCTAAGCTTCACGGGACTGCGACGGACCCTCACTATGAGTAAATCTCAGTGAAGGGTTCATTCCCTTGACAGCGGGCCACACACCATACCCCCTCACAAAACCCGTCATTCACTCCTATTATGCACCTTGTTATTCTCGCCTCTGCCCAAACTCACATTTTCTCTCCTTCAGACATTTCCTTTACGAACTCAATCCACTTTTTCTCAATCTCCCAGCCCTTTGTTTTCCATTCACACTCGAACACTTACATCTGCATAAAAACGACTATCATTCATCCTTTCCACATACCAAACCATCTCAACATACTTTCATTTATCTTCTCGTTTTACCCTTTCTTTACACACACAAACTCTCTAATATGTTCATTCCTCATTTTATCATTTCTTCTCACAATAGCATGCCTAAAATTGTCATCTGAAACGACAATTGAACTTTAGAAAAAAATTTTTCTATACTTCTTATTCCAGACCCATAGTCTCACTACAATAACAATAACACAGGTAACAAACTACCGTCATCGTAAGACCCTAGCGCCACTATAAGACTTAAGTTCCTTACATCACCAACATTTAATGCCACCAGCCACCTCCTGCCCAGCACAATACTTTCCTACTAAACTCTCATCACCGTTCCTCTCTCATCAACATATACCCCCCCCCATAAATTAAACTCAGACACTTTTCAGTGCTCACCATCTAACACTAACTTCACACTGAGACTGTCCTCACTATAGCAACACATAACCTTTATCTTACTCTACGTTTACTTTCAAACCCCTCCTTTTAACACACCCTGCCAAATCTCTCGACCAATCCTCTCAAACTCTTCAGATTCGCCACACAAACCAAAATCATCCGCATATAGGTAGGGCACCCCTCCACTCATCTCCATTATTCTAACACCATTTTCCTTCAACCCCAACTTCAATTCTTCATAACCCATCCATTACAATTAAATAACCAATGAGACATAACACAACCCTGTCTTCCTTTGACTCAATAACTTCCTCTCTCCCAGTTATTCAGATCTCCCACTACTCGGCCTAGTCACTTTTAACCAATTACATTCTGAGCACATCCAGTATCTATTATCGCACATATCTCTCCATCCTCCTCACTTTCTACATAATTCTTATTGAAATACAATTTATTTCTTTCTTTCATTCCAACATTCTCTCTCTTCGCTCTTTCTTTTTCACACATTTCCTTTGTCGTACATCATTTGTTTATTTCTGTTCCCTACTCCTCCTCTAACATTCACTCTTTTATACTGAAAACTCTGAGGACAATTAAAACCAAAATGGTACAAAGATCCACAGACAACACACTTCATCACTCTTACCCTTATATAAAGGTTATATTACTGCCTCTCTCCAATCCTCGAAACTAACTCTCCAATAAACGCTTTTACCACAACTTCAAGATCCAATCAATCCATCTTGCCTCTCGCCTCCGTTCTGATCATTTCACCAGTAATTTCATCTCTACTTGTATTTACAATCTTCAACTTTCTCACTTCTACCCATTTTCCTCCTCTTTGCTAATAACCTCACCCCAAAATACCTATTCGTTCTTGTACCATCAAACCCACACACAGTCATTATCACCTCATAATTACTGCCAATATATACAGATTTTCACAAGTGTTCTTTCCCACTTCACTCACAGCCATGTCATCCGTTACAAAAACAACTCATCCCTATCATTATTCTAAGCAGGTTCCCCTTATTCTAATTCTTAACCTTTCTTGCTTCCTTCCAGAAGAGCCTTCCCTATCCCTTGTATGTCCCATTCATCTCCTTCCAAATGCTTCTTTAACCTCTTTTTCTCTTACGTATGGATCTTTTAGCATTCCTTTTTTTCCCCTTATATAATTCCAACATCTTTCTGTTGAAACTTCATCATTTGCTTTAGTACATTCAAACCACGCTTCTTTTTACATTTAAAACCGCTCTGCATCAACCTCCTCAGTTCCACCCAACTCACTTATTCTTCTTACTTCCTACTTAGCACACCCACACACTTCTTTTTTGCACAGCTAACAATTGCTCCTTTCATTGCTTCAGATTTATTCAGTTTTCAACTGTTCACATTCAATCTGATTTACTTGCGACGTTCTTACAGTACTTACTTCCTTATTAACCTTGTTCACTAAACTTCTCACTCTTAATTTTACCCACTTCCTTCTGTATCACTTTCCCTCCATCCAAGTCCACAAACCTTTATTTTACATAGAACCAACAATATTGATCCATTAATTCATTCCTAAACCCCTCACTGATTTAACACTCAACACATACCTTCAACATTCTCCTTTCTTCACCAACACAAAATCATTCATACTTTTCACTTCAATACCATCTCTACCTACACCAACTCTAGTATACTTAGATACTCTTGTGTTTAACAGAAGTATTAATACACACATACCTCGTCCCACTCACAGAAAATCAATCACTTCCTACCATTCTCATTTTCTCCTTCAACACCAAAAACCACCTGTTATACCATCATTTTTTTATCATATATAATTATATACTATATAATATATTATATAATAGATATATATATTATTATATATATATATATATATATATTTATATATTATATATTATATATATATATATATATATATATATATATATATAATATATAATAGTATATATATATAATATATATATATAGTATATATATAAATATATATATATATATATATATATACCTCGGAGAATAGGTGTACTTAACCTGATTGGAAATTAAATACACCTCCCAAAATTTAAAAAAAAAAAATCATTACACTCATTTACAGGAAAATGGGACAAGGAAAAACCTTACGATATAATATACATAATCACAATAATAACCCAAATGAAATAAATTAACACCAATATTAATTAATCATAAACCAACTCCCATTGCAATTTGCTTTTGTAAGATTGACAAAAAAAATTATTTTACGAAATTCTATAGAATATTCACTAGACTTTGTCATATTTTACTCCAACCAGGGAAAAAATAACTCCATCTAGGTCTTTCCTTCACTTTTTCTTCTTCGTACATCAGAACAGAAGTAAAATTGAGTTATTCCTTTCCCTCATTTCATTTTCATTTGTAAGCAGCTTTCAGCGTGTTTTTTTTTTCACTATTAACGATCATTAATCATTAATAGATTTTAAAAATTCTTCTTTGTCTTCTTTTTTTTTTTATATTTATAATTTATTTTTTATAATGAAAATTTTCATATATATATATATATTATATATATTATATTATATATATATATTATATATTAATATATATATATAATATATTATAATATATATCTATTTCTATAATATATATATATATATAGATATATATATATATATATGTATAATTGTATATACCTATACATATATTATATATATAAATAGATATACGTTATATATATTATATATTATATATATTATATCTACTATATACTATCATTACAGGTATCTATGTATATATTATATATATAACTATTTATATTTATATATATTATATATATATTTATATTATATATATATATATATATATATATATATATATATATATATATATATATATATATATTAATATATATATATATATATATATATATATTCTATACATATATATATATATATATAGATATATAATATATATTATATATATATATATATATATATAATATATTATATATATATATATATATATATATAATATATATCTATATATATATAATATATATATAATATATATATATATATTATATATATATATATATATATATATATATTAATATATATATATATATATATATTACTATATAATATATATAATATATATATATATATAATATAATATATATATATATATATATATATATATATATCATAGTCTATATATATATTAATATATATATAATTAATATTATATATTATATATATATATATATATAATTATTAAATAATATATTATATAATAATTAATATATATAATATATATATATTATAATATATATAATATATATATATAATATTATAATATATTTAATATATATAATATCTATATTAAAATATATATATATTATATCTCATATATTTTAAAACCTCCTCGAAAGTTTATTCTCACTCATATTACTGTTAGGGCATTATTCTCGATACCTAACATAATCAATACTAAAATTATATTGCGTTTATTGCATTTATATTTTCTGTATTATTAATTAATATATTATTATATATTATATATTATTATAATAATATATTAATATTATATATTATATATACTATATATATATATTAATAATATTTAATTAATAATAATATTAATATATATTATATTAATATATATTAATATATATATATATATATATATATATATTAATATTAATATTTTAATTATTATATTAATTATTATGACTTATCACTTTTTTTGCCGCTTCGCAGCTCTCAGCGGTGAGTAAGAGGAGTTTTTGAGCGGAGCCGGGGCACGCAATCTCTCACTCACTATCTACTCTCTATCTCTGTACGATCAATCCGCCCCACCCGTACCTCCCTCGCTCTCCCCACGAGAACTCTCTTCAAGGGGTAGAAGTGCCTTCGCCATCTCAACACCAACATTATAATCAAGTGATCTGCTGTCTATTTTACTACATGGGATCCAAATATCATTACCCACATACCAGCTACTACCTTGATATCGTCCAGATGGAACCTGCTCTCGCTTCTTGGTCCGCACGCTCTCTTTGGTTCACGCCTCTCCATTCCACGATCATATACGCACCTGTACTCGCTTTCCTCATACGTCATAAGCAGCCTTTATGAGTCGTGACTACTCTCTGTTACCTCACTCAGATTTTCGCTCAAACTGTCATGATGCCATATCTCTGGTATCGGACCTACCATCGTCGATACAGCTTATATACCCCTACATACGCCGCACTCTATCGCTCCAGCCCCTCTCGGAAAGCTTCAAATTACGCGATCTTTTCGTAACCCTAAGCTTCCTAGAGCACTATCTCACATTTGACACTATTATGGTGAACATTCTCAAAGAACATTATAAAGGAACATACAATTCAATGCAAACCTCAAACCAGAGTAGACGCTTTATGACTTTCGCGCTAGATGTCTCTTTCTGAACACGAACCATTCTATAATCTCAAATACTCACAAACTTGTCTGCTGTTGACCTCGGCATATATTTATACATAATCCACTCAGTTGACAACTCTATTCCGACCAGAGAAAAATTTTCCCGCCTCGGTCACGAATTTTTTTGAATATATTTTTGTTTTCAGATTTTAATACATTTTCTTTTTTAATATATTCACATATTATTATAAGTTATTTCATAGCAATATCATTTCAAATATGAAAAGAAATATTGTCTGTTTAGTAAATTAAAGAAGCCTCTTTAAAATTTAACTTTTTGGCATAATAATCTATTGTCTCGTTCTCAGTCCTACTCAACGTTTTGACGCTTAACTCTCTCTTGCGGTGTTACCTTTCACATATTAGCTCTTAGTTAATCTATGGTGTGATCTAATATCCTCCGTATACATGCTTGAAGTCTCTCGCCTCGCTGCGCTGTAATCGTTGTTGTTGCGCGAGAGATATCCAGTGCGCGTAGATATTTATTACATAGAATCTTGTGATATCTCGTATTCTTTGCTCCAGGATCAGTCGTTCACCTTACGACGCGAGTCAACTCGAACCTATAATCCCTGTCGCGCCTGCCCATTCACTCTTCCTTCTTACCTCTGTCCACACACTAACACTCTATAACTCGTCATCTGTATCTCTGTGATAACCCAGTAGGAATCCATTGGATCTTTCTTATCCTACGTCAGCCCTATATATTTTGTAATCGCAAATATCATTCTCAATATATCAAACTCTCTACCATACACACTTAAGTATTAACATTTAAGCTTAATGCATTCGGGAGTCTGTGCCATATCTAACCTATATTATCACTGCGCTCGTATCTTCGTCGTCCGCACTGAAAAGACGCGCTATGATAGATCTTCCACTCTCAACCGTCGAGAGATACTCTCTCTCAAGTATCTGGTCGTTAATTATCTATCTTTCCTCTCTCTTCCTATCACTACTTACTATTACTATTCACTCATTTGTGTGTCAATTAATACTGTCCTATCCCTCGGGATTCTCCCCTCCTCACCGTATACATCCTCTGCAAACCACTCCTCTCATAAAACTAAGAAATAGGATATTGGCATCCTCTTGCGCGCTAGCATTTGAACACAGTGCACTGGGACCTGTTAGTCGCATATTCAAATACGTCTCTCCAAGAATCTAGAACAGCTGATTAAGGGGTACCTACACCATTCCCACAGACATCTGCTCCACCTAACTCAATCTCTCCTGCACTCACACATACTTTATCGAGATCTACATACTGCTTCCGCATATCCTATCCTTCTCGTTCTCATATAATAGCTCTATAAAATGCCTGATACCATTTTTTTTCACCTCCGCATTTATCTGATACTCTCGACCTACAATCTTGTAGCTCTTAATTATACATACTCCTCATATCTCTTCCTCAGCAGCCAATTCACACACCCTTCCAACAAGCTCTCACTGCTCTTTTCTTTCTATACTGTGCATAACTTCTTATATACGAGGCTCTAATTCTAGGTGCTAAAGCGTTGAGCCTATCAAACGCACCCTACACTACACTTACTTCCCTATATTCGATACTCTCGAATTAACTATCCTGGGTTTCTCTCGCACCATCGAAGACATGCTTTAAAGCGTGTAATAACCGAGTGCAGTCCACACACTCGCCTGAACTCATTGTACCCATGCGGCTCTGAGAGTAATCCTCCTGTAGTTCTCTGTCGAGGACACTCGCCATGTCCTCTGTGTCTCGCCTGTAAATCCATCTCACTCTCTCTAATCAGTCCATTCATTACTTACCTATATTTTCTCCTACATTTCGCGCTTATGGCTCGGGTACATTCCATTTATAGAGACAATTGCATTTGCTAATCTCTCATGACTTATTTCGCCAGGTTCCTTCCTTTCTTCTCACATTTTCTCTATTCTTCCATCTGTCTAGCTCTCTCCTTTTCTACGCACTATGTCACATTAGTATGTGGAACCACCATAACATGTCTCAGACTCCTCCAATCCTGCGGTAAACGCACACCAGGCTCCTCCAAGCACTTATTATATAAGCCTGATACAGCCAGCTCCTCCGACGCCTGATAACCACCCTTCTTAACAGTGTTCGCGCATTCTCTACAGCAATCCAGACGCTGCGGGACTTCCTTTTTTTTCCTGTGTACGTCAAAGGCCCCGCTAATAATTTCTCCATTTGTATTTTCAATCCTCCCCCCCTCCCCAATACATTCCCCAACCTCACCTCATGCACATCTGGCCTTCCTCCGTCCCCCACCCACCTCATTCAATAATCTACTAAAATACTCTCCCCACCTCTTCCTCACCCTATCCTCTCCTCCTATCCACTCCCCATGTCCTCCCTTAATCCTCTCCTCAGACACCAATTCTCTTCCTTCCTCTTCTCCTTTCTTTTATTTATTTTGTTACTGTGCTGTTCTTCCGACAACGAGTACTTTTCTGACTTTATTCTTCCTGCGAATTTCTATAAATTTTTCGCTTTCACCTTTTCCTTAGACACGCACTGCTATCTCTCATTGTCTTTTTGTCTCCTTATCTTCCTTCGCCCTCTTGTCTCTCACATCCGCCTCTCGTCGCTATATATGGTTCCTCATCCAATCACTCTCCTAATTTCCCTATCCTCCCACTTAAAGATTCTCGCCTCCTCCTCTCTATCTTTCCTTAACACTCATTAGAGTTTTAACATAATATCTCCTCCTCTTACTTCTAGCCTTCTCTCTCACCGAAGCCATTAATATTTCTTGCTGCTTTCACCTCCTCACCTTGACATCGGTATCTCTGCCCTCGTGCGCGCGCTCTTGCCTCACATTCTTGTGCGCTATTTTTGCACCCTCATTTAAATACTCACGTTTCTCACCCATCTCTCTCTCTCTTATATGACATACACACATCTTACCATCTATTCTTTCTCTTATCCTACATGTCGACTTGTGATCTCTACTACTGCCCCATCTTACCTCTCGTTAAAGTCATCGTCCACTCCCCATCCCAACTACTCTCCATCATGCCGCTTGTAACCACTATCACCACAGTAAATTCATCTCAATCTGAGAGACCTCTCCTCCCAATATTCAACCAATACTCGTCCGTAGAAACGTCGCTCCGCTTACACGCTCTCGTCTACAAAATCACAATTTCCTGATATGACCACTCGTTTCTAAAGTCGTAGCCTGAATTCTTTATGTCACTCTTTCTTCCTTTTCCTGTACCCACTTTTATTCGAATTACACTTTACTCTCCATGCGGACTCTTATCCGTCACATTGTTATGGAGATACTCGCCCTACCGTAACAATAGTTATCAATTGAGTTGATCCGGATGGAGCTTCCGATTTTACTCCTTCTTTTGCGACCTACGGCGCTTCTAAATACAATCATATAAACGTGCCTTTATAGATAACACTTAAGACAATAATCGTATTCCCTTTACCCTTATTATAAGCTCATACACTACTATCATGCTCCTCCAGTATTCCTCTCCGCGCATCCGTCGACGTTGGGCCGCAGCTCTTAATATCTCTTTTTACTACACTATCTTCCAGTAGGTGGCTACAATATAGCAGTGGCTCGATGATAGTTTATGTCTCTAGTCCTATTTTTTGCAATCTCAAACGTAATTCCCCACTATCATTCTCTCATTTTTCGAGTAGACACACTCTCAGTACAAATCAGATTTCATCCATTAACATTAGACGCATGTCTCCCTCTCCTCTTATCTCCCATAATTTTATTTAATTTGCGAAACCTCACAAATGGTAGGCCTTATGTATCGTATCTATTCGCCACCCTGGCGCTGCGTCCTTCTTTTCTGCATATTCTCTTCTGTAGAAACTTAAATACTTATCATCTATTTTTTTCTGCCACATTTAATATCCCTTTTTATTATATATTTCCACGCATTAGCCCACGTGTTTCTGACTTACCGGTGTTAGATCTAAACAGTGTTGTTGTTGTTTGTTTTTTTCACTCTTATTAGAATTAATAGCTCTACCCAGTCGAGTGGGTTTTACCTGTATATATATAATATATATATATATATATATTAATATATATATATATTATATAATATATATATATATATTATATATATATATATATTAAACCTAAACCTATAGCACTCCTAGCATTTTGCAATCTACATCCACTAATAGAGCACAATATAAGTTAAACTAATTGCGCTTTTGAGACATTCTACAATGAATAAATGATGGAATAAATAATAAGAACTTCTTTTTTGCCTATCAGTGCACTTGCCATTTAGCGTGTCTATCTAAGCTTTCTCCATGTCCTAAAACTTTCTTATCTCTCTCTCCTTTCTCTTCATTGACTAATAACTTCGCTATTCTCTATTGTACAAGGAAAGTGAAAAAAAGTTTCTTTATTATTTTATTATTATTATTTTATTAATTATTATATTATTTTATTATTTTATTAGTTTTATGTTTATTTTTTATTATTATATTAGTATTATTAGTATTATGATTTGTATTATTATTATTAATATTAATATTATTTGTTGTTATTTTTTCTATCTCTATTTTATTTTTATTTTATTATTATTATTATTATTTTTTAATAATTATTACTATTTATGATTATTATTAGCAGTATCATGTTATTATTTGAGGATGGCTCATTTACAGGGCACTCTATATATATAATATATTGTACTAAATATTTGAATTCCCGAAAGAAACCCTGATATCTTTATATTACTCTATTATTTAACTGGTTGACATTTTGGGGGTTTATGACTATTCTAGCCTTATTAGTCCTTATCTCTCATCAATTCATTCTTAATTTTATTTATTTTATTTTCCTCATATCTAATTTCCTTATATCCTATCTCTTCATCTTCCCTCTCTATCTCATTCTATCATTACGTTCTATATCTATTACATTATTGATTGTTATTGTTATTCGCCTTGATTAATCGCTTATTTGTTTTATGTCGTTATTATTATTAATGTTAATATTATTATTTTCCTCACTCTCATAAATATCCATTATTCATCTCCCCTCTTTTCACATATTTCATATCTCATTTAGATTTTTCATCTGTTATCCTACACATCTCAATATCCTCTATTTCTTTTTCAAACATTAATTCACTCCACTTAGTTATTCTCCCTATCTTATTTATCAAAATCTTCGTTTATTACCTCTCTCTATCGAGTTATAAATACCCGCGCGCACACTATATTAACCTTTTGCTCTTCTCCTCATAATACAGTTAGTGCAACCCCTTCTTGCATGTAAATACTACTTTGTATCACGTTCTAAAGGACTGCCGAATTTGATGTGGGAGAGTAGAAGAATCGCAGTCTTAGCAGGAATAAATCTCTCCGTCGCCTCATATAGCGCATTACCTGGTGGAGAGTTCGCCCGCAACGGACCGCCAGGGTCTCACCTGGATAATATCACCATTCACCAGAGAACATATACGTAATTGGAGTATAGAGAAAAGAAAAGATATTTTAATATATTGTATATAAAATAATAATTTAATTTGAAATATTTAATTATATTAAATAAATTATAAAACATTTATGATATAAAAAAGATATATAATGAGAATTATTAAATTAAAATACTTAACAGAACAATATTTAAGAAACCGACTATCAAACAATATAATATCGATTGCAGTGGCATCATATACATTATAATAATACGATACTATAAAATATATAGACTATAACACATAACAGCACATTTGGTCTGAAATCAGATCTCTACGCTTGAACACTTATGAGAATCTCGACACTATTCCTATATTATTTATATAAGAGCATGTAGGAATAGATATATTTAATATCGGCGCGATGGTTAATAATACGTATCATTAATCAAGGTTCAATTTTAATTAATACTTTATTCCATGAAATATATGATATCTAATTCTGGAAAATTATAGATCGGTATATTTTATCGCATAATACTCTATACTTAATATCTTATCTCAATACCTGGATACAATTAGTCCTTGTTGTATATCCATTTAACTATATATAATAATACATAAAATAATCTGTATATACTTTATATACTTATATATATCTATAACTTTAAATATATAATAATATTAACTATATTATTAATATGCATGAACTTCTTTTATCAGATATTACACTCATTAATATATAATAAAAAATAAGTTTTAGTATAATACATCATAATAAATAATACAGTCTGTGTAATACGTCGAGAGCGTTATTCAGTCAATTCGCCTATCTTGCAATCTATTACGTAATGTCTTTGTACTTTAATGGAGGTTTGCCCTCGCAATCTGAAGTTCAAAATTCATTTCAAATATGGTGATATACATCACTGGTCATACTTTTGCGTATACAATCAACACGCAATATAGTATCAAATCGCACTCCAATAAATACTGCAATGATTCTTTAAGTATACTGCATTCCAGTCTCCAAAATACTTATGGTTTTTCTTAATAAGTTACTTATACAAACCAGCATACCAATTCTTAAAAATCCGATGTTATTCTTGATGTTTATTTCTTTTTTAAAGAATCTTAGGTCAACTTATTTCAATTGCATAGAAAAGCTTCACGAAAATTTAAACTTTCAATACGTTAATCGTGAACTATTTAGGAAGTTTCAAATATTGCAAAACTATACCAATCTATTTTCAAAGTCACAATTGGTTTTATCAAGCCTGTAGATACCACAATCGCATCATTTCCAATACCATTTCGCAAACCTTCATAAAACTTAAGGTTTTATTTGCACAAGTTTTAACTTACTAGTCTGTTTTTAGCAGATTTAACCTATAAATCTTCAAATACGTTTTAATTAATTATGTGGTTTTAATTAAATATGTGGTTATTAAAGACCCAACTTATCAACACAATCTATCAACAAATCTATATATATTATATATATATATATATAATATATATATTATATATATATATATATATATATATATATATATATTATATATAATATAATATATATATATATATATATAAAGTAAAAACGCAAAACAAAATTTAAAAAATTGAAATTTCAGTTGACTATTTACAAAAATAGGTGACGATACTCAAGTAATATACGATTTTTTTCCTTTAAATCGCTCTATGGTAAAACTCTTAAATTGCATTTATAATTTTTGCCCTTCAAGCGACCATATATATATATATATATATATATATATATATATATATATATATATATATTATATTATATATAATATATAAATATATATATATATATATATATCTATATATATATATATATATAATATTTATTTATATATCAATGATGGGCGAATCCGGAAACTTTGGGATTCGAATCTGAATTCGTGTGTGTGGAAATGCTCGAATCCAAATCCAGCACCTTCAAATTCGAATCCGAATCCGAGAGTGTGAAAATTCTCGAATCTGAATTCGAATCATCCGAATCCATGTAAAAAGCTTGAATAAGAATCCGAATCCCGGATTCGAATCCTTCTAATGATTTTTTTGTAGCAAAATTAAACCAAGTGAATATTATGACATATTTTCCTTTTCGATATTTTATGGGATATATAAATAAAATTATTTTTTCATTTTTATTTTTTTTTTTTACTGCCTGATATACATATTTATTTCCATGTTAAATTAATTTCTATTGAATATTATATATATATCTATATATATACTATATAATATATATATATATATTATATATATATATATATATATATATATATATATTATATTATATATAATATATAAATAAATATTTCTTAAATAATTTCGAAGGCGTTCGTCATTTGAATTTTAACTTCTTAGCTTGCCCTTTTTTATCAACTTTTAAAAAGTTAATTAACTATATTGCAATTTATTATACTAATTCATAATTAACAATAACATCCTATTAAAAAATTAAAATTAATTTTATTTAACATATTCTCTAATAAATTATTAGCTTTTCCAATGTTTTCAGGAGTAACTCATTTCTCCTTATGTAAAAATTGCTACACGCGTTATGACTCAGCATAATGAGCAATAGAAGTACCAATTACTGACATACATTGTATTCCTATAGTCTGCTTTTTATTAGGTCGTCAAATCATAGGAAATATGAATTGACTTCTATAATAAATGTGAATGGTCTGTGCCTAGATAATAGCTTATGACTATATACGCACTTAGCAGTTTTTCGTTTTTTTTTAAGATCCTATTTGTTTGATCGTACTTGTGCTTGCACGATGAGTTTCGCGGGCTACTCATCTGCTGATAGCAGAACGACGCCGAAAATAATATACTTACGGTAATTCTGATAAAATGATTCGATCCATAATATATGTTAATAAAATATTATTATTATTCGATATCCGACATTTCTCTTCTCTCTCTCTCTAGCATCTTTCCGTTTGTCTGCACAGTCACAAATCCGTGTTGTGGAATGTTCGACCATATATAAATCTTACAGCATCCGATACCTAACTCTCAACACTTCGGATTCCGCGATATCTCGTCTCCATCACACACACTGACCATCATCGTCTTCTTTATCCCTCACCCACACAATATTCTCGCAAGATACCCTCACTCCTACTAGTTAAACATTATATATATTAATATAATAATATATATTTAAATTTAATATATATATATATAAATATATATATAATATATATATATATTTAATATAATATATATATTAATACTAATTATATCTATATATATATATTACATATAATATTAATAATATTATATATAATATATATATATATTATATTATAATTATATATATTTATAATTTATATATTATATATATATATATATATGATGTGTGATGTGTGTGTGTTGGTGTGTGTTTGTGTGTGTTACGTATGTGTTTTTTTGTCTATGTGTGTGTGTGTGTGTATATGGTGTTGATGTGTGTTGTGTGTGTGTGTGTGTTGTGTGATGTGTAGTGTGTGTGTGTGTTGATGTGTTGTATGTGTGTCACGTAAATATATACATCAATTAATGACGTAAGTAAAAGGAATACAAACAACTTCTGACACCTCCACTTTATTACCAAACCCACTAATAGCTCCAATTTGAATATCTGAAAATTATAATAACTTATTATTTATGAAAATCTAAAACGTTATATTTTGAGATATTGTATTTTTTGCCTCATATAAAATCATTTAAACACTGTCGGTTTGAAATTGAGATATAATTATTTATGTAATAAAAAAAAATTAACAGAGGACAACATCATACAACTCATCTTACTCGCTCCTCCTCCCGAGTAGCATGTATATTATGTAGTTAGTGATTAAACAACTTATCCGCTAGCCGTCATAGTAGTAAGCTGAAGTAAGTTTTGTTTATATCATACGGCATGCTCGGGCAACATTTGAACTGTTTTTATAAAAAATAAATATAAAAATTTTTAATTATAATATAATATAATTAAATAATAATGCTAATAAATAATATATAATAATTACATTCTATAATAATATAATAATTAAATTATTTAATATTATAATTAAAATGTTTTACATTAATTTAGGTTAGGTGAGTTATGATGACTTAATTAATTAACTAATTGATGTATACATTTAAAATCATTGTATTAATATTCTATATAGATTTCATATTTATATAAATCCTATACAGAGAAAGAAAAGAAAAAAAAAAAGAGAGAGAGGAGAGAGAGAGAGAGAGAGAGGAGAGAGAGAGAGAGAGAGAGAGAGAGAGAGAGAGAGAGAAAGAAGAGAGAGACGAGAGAGAGAGAGAGAGAGAGAAGAGAGCGAGAGAGAAGAGAGAGGAGATCACTGGTAAAGATTACCAGTATTGACATAGATAGATTCCACGGAGAAGCTTGGCCAATGTATAAATTATTCATTGTAGAAAAATATATTAATAATTATTAAAATATAGCATTAAATATTGAAAAGTTAGCTTTAGAATGCTTTTGATTAACTGTTATAAAATATAATTAAGATATGAGTTAATAAAATTATAATTATATATAATAAATAAATTATTAATATAAATTAAATTATAAATAATATAAAAAATAATATAATTAAATAATAATCAATATTAATCTATTCCACAGCTAAACTATGTTAGTGATCTAGACTCTAACTGAAAATACACAGTAGGTAAACTAGTAATAACGATTGACTTAAAATATTAAAGCAAAATGACATTTTAACTAATAATGACTAATGATATCGATCTTACTTGTAGAGGTAGAGATATAATATATTAATAGGACATTTAATTACTATACTTACTAATAACTACTTAACTACTAATACTACTACTACTACTACTTACTCTACTACTACTAACTTAATAATTTAAAAATATAATATATTAAATTAATAATTAATAATAATAATTAATAAATAATAATTAAATATATAATAATATATAATTATAAATAATAATAATAATAATAATAATAATAGTAATAATTAATTATATAATTATAATAAATAATATAATATAATAGTTATTGTATAATAATAATAATAATAATATGAAAGAATGAGAAATGATGAATAGATAATAGAATAAAGTAAGAATGAAGATAGAGTAAATAATAATAATATATATAATGAATTATATGATAATAATAATAATAATAATAGTATAGATAATGATGTGAAGTAGAATGATAGAATGAATGAAAATCAACACTCAAATATAATAATAATCCATAAATATTAGGAAATATAACCACTACTTAATTCTTAATAACAAATTTTAGAAGAAGCAGAATATTTGCTATATATAATACTTTAATTTTATATTATATAATTATATAATAATAATAATTAATAATAATAATAATTAAATTAATTAATAATAATAATATAAATAATAATTAAATTGATAATAATATAATATTAATAATGTATTAATAATGATAATGATAATTGTATAATATAATATAAATTTATAATAATTAATTAATTTATAAATATATTAATAAATTATAATAATAATGATGAACAAAGATTAGATAATATATAAATAATGATGAATTAATTATGAAAAAAAATTCAGAAGGAAATATTTAGAATTAATATAATAATATAAATAATAATTAAATAATTAATAATAATAATAATATTAATAATAAATTAATAAAATTAATATATATAAATATAATTTTATTAAATAATATATAATATAATCATATCATTAATTAAATATAATACACTGCAAAATTATTAAATAATTATTAAATACTGAATTGTTAAATAATAATAAAATTTTATTACTTATATTATGACCATGATATAATAATTAAATTATAATATATTAATATAATAATCAATAAATTAATATAAATAATTAAATACTAAATATATTAAATTTAATTAATAATAATAATAATAATATAAATAATATAATAATTATTAAATATATTAATATTAATTATTTAAATATATAATAATAAATAATTAATAATTAATAATTAATTAATATAAATAATTTAATAAATTAATATATATTATAATTATATATATATAATATAAATAATAATAATTATAATAATAATATAATAATTAAATTCACAACAGAAATACACTAAATAACTAATATACTACAAAAAAACCATAACAATATCAACAACAATTCCAACAATACCAGATATATATATACTAAACAAATAATCAAATAATATATAACTAATATAACTAATATAAACTATGGTACTAATACAATATAAATATATATAAAGTAGTAGGAAAACCAACAATTTGAGACACATACAACAATCAACAACACCGTGGGCAAATTTGCCACACAACACGGATACCGATTTTTACCTTTTCCTTGACCTTTAAACTACTACATGAGCCCAATTTTTTAAACCTGCCTTTGAACCTTTATTTTGACCTTAATACCTTTTTGGGCCTTGACCATTTTAACACTTCAACGGTGTCGTAATCCTCCAACAAGTACAATAAATCAAGCTTAATAAAGTTTCTTTTATGAGGTATCTTTCTTTATGTTTACGACCCGTTAGAACTTGATTTTTGGGACAACCTTTGACCTTTTGCGGAGCTTAACCTTCTATTTTAACTCAGCAAACCAACAAACACACACGCTCTCTAAGGTAAAACAACAACTAACAAACAACATACAACTTCCACCATCAGGGAACAACATTCAATACCCAACAATCTGTTTAGGCCACACCAACAACAACAACAACAGGACAAGAGACTTCTGCATCTCAACATATTTGGCCGCCACACCACACAACACACAACAACATACAAATTAATATATATATTATTTATTATATTATTATATATTTGGACATACTCCACCTCACTTAATTTATTTGGCAAAATCACCTAATTATTTTATAATTAGACTATTAACTCATATATTTATATATTATATACTATATTAAATTAAATTATATATATAGTATCATTTCGAAGTATAAAAGTGAGTATAGCAGTAGCCAAACGTAGGTTGCTCAAAGTAATCGGAAAAACTAACATTTAAAATTGAGCATCAAAGAAAATGGCTATCAAATTTAAATTAAACAAACGTAGAAAACTTATATATAATATCTATATAATATTACAGGGAAAATAAAAATGAAATAAAATCAACGATAGAAATGAAATAAAATGGTCAAGTCTGCCCGTTCCGCCAGCGTTGCAGCCCGGTACAGTTTTTTGTAATCTTACTTACGCCTTTGAGCGCTGAGGGGAGCGAGTTAAAGCCCGTTGTTTTATACTCGATCGGCTGATCAGCTATCGCGCCACATTTGAATGTTTTTATAATAATAATAATAATAGATAATATAAATAATAATAATTAAGTTATATAATATTAGTAAACTGCATAATATGATTAATTTAACTGACCAAAAGCTCTACAACTTTATATTGTATGGATTTCTCTTTAATTCTCTATTCGTGGTATTATTTAATGTAAGTGACAAATTCACATCACACGTGTAATATGCTTTATTTATATATATAAAGTGAAACCATTGCTCCGAATACCCAATAAAAATGGCAATGTTTTTATAAGAGATTAATCTAGGTTAACCTTAATAATACTACTGAGATTCTTCCATGTGAATGATTAATCAATTTGAGCCCTAATGATAATACATGGAATAAAATAATAATTAATAAATATTTGGTAACAAAAATAGAATGAAAGATCAAAGATATACTAATTACATAATCAATGAGGATACTACAATATATAATTATATTATTTAATGCCATAATACCATATGGTAATATTAAATAATTATAATAATTACAAAAATAATAACATCTGTTTAATCTTATATAAGTGATATATGGATATTTTCATATTATTATTTTGCCCATCGAGTATCATAATTCATAGCATAATCGCATTAAACTTTAGAACCTCTATACTGTTGGGATCAATTATCCCATGCGAGTCAATCATTTAGTAGGGAACTAGCACGATTGCTTTAAAATTAAAGCCAAAAATAAGACATTTTAACCTAAATAATGACTAATGAATCCACGGATCTTGATTACTAATGTTAAGAGGTAGATAGATTAATAATTATAGTTGGTCACATCTTCCTTTAATTCAGTGGAACTCACTTTAGCACTCCTATCTTAACTTTTTGACTATATGATACTTTAACCTTGTTATACTCACATTATGATATTTACCGCCTTATATTACGATACCTTGACTACCATTCAACCTATACTCCAATCTGACTAGGTCAATTTATGAACTACATCAATAAATCACAATGACATTAAATAATGAATATATATAATAAATCGATTGTATGAGTAATCTATATTGGATTGAGATAATTACCATAAATTATACACTGTAAGAGTTAAATAACACAATAATTAAATAATAATTAAGAGTGAATGTTACTATTAAATATATTAAGTGTTATATCTAATACTAATATTAGAGATTAAATTACTATTATTAGGATTAATGAGAATGCACAATGAGATTATAAGAGTTATGCCACAGGAATTGAGCTGATCGACAAGTAATGAAGATTAGTGCCAAATTATGAATAATAATAATTAAATAATATGAGTGCATTAAAATTAATAATATCATATAATAATGATAGATAGTCCAATGAATGAGTAGACCTAAATATATAATAGATAATAGTGAATGTAACAAAAGTGATGATAGAGTAGAATAGGGACCACATAATTATAGTGCCAAGATTAGATAAATAAAAGATTGCCTAATCAATAATAATAATTAAAATGATGATCACATAAAAACTAATGAGATGCATCAACCCCTACTACTATTTTTATTTAATTAATTTAATACATAAATAATGCCACTCTATTCTAGCCTCCGTACGTACAATGTGTTAAGGAAAACTAATCCATGTAATAATAATAATTACAACTAACTAATAATACTAATAATATGGATGAGTAATTGAGTAATACATTATTCACCAGTATGGAAATTAATGGAATAATTAATAAAATGAGTTTTAAATTGATGGAATATTACAATGAATAATTAATAGAATTAATAAGTAATTTAATATATAACAAATAATTCTGAATAATACTATAAGTAAATAATGATAGTTGTAAATTTTATCTAAAGATTAGATATATTAATTATATAAAATCAAAATATAATATATAATAAAGAATAATAATAATTAATCACAATAATATTAATTAACTAATAAATTATCATATCCAATAAATAATAAAGATCATCTTCATATTATATAACTCAAATAATTTAAAATAATCACTATAATATATATAACATAAATTTACAAACATCCATCCTAAGCTGATCTCAACAATCAATAAATAATTAAATCCAATTATAAAATATAATACTTACAGCTAAATCACATAATAATAATAATAATAAATCATAATAATAAATCAACATAATATAATATTAATATAATAAATAAATAAATACATACAATCAATAATAAGTCAATACAACTACAATCAATCAATAGAATTAAACATCTCAATAATTATACTAACATTAATAATAACTCACATCAACACACTCGATATTATTAGATGCCTCAGCATTAATGCCCTCAAACTATTGACCAATAGCCCACACATCAGCATTAATGCACAGAACCAAGCATGATGCGCATCAGCATTAATAGCCTCATACTTTGAATGTCCCAGCATTTTTGTCCTTTTGATGCCTCAACTTTTGAAGGTTCATCTTTGATGAACTCAAACTATTTGATGACAGTCATCTGTTGAATAACATTCTATCTTGATGAATCATCTTGTGATGAAATCATCTTTGATGTAAACATCGCATCTCATAATCCCCACATCAGTAAGAACAGAGATCGTAATAACAATTAACATGTCCCTTCCTACCCTAAAACGTTATATAAAGCTAACCCACCAGGGCGCCAAGCGTGCCGCACACCAACAAACCCTGCTCCCCGCAAAAGGCATAACGCAAATTGTCCCGCAACACAACACAACAACGCAGGATGCGACCCTACACGCCGCGTTCCCGAGCAGAAAAAGCCCGCACGCCCAAGCGCCCGCAGGCGCAATTTTTCCGAGACAACCAGAAACCGCACCGCCAAGCCAGCGGTGCGCCCAAATAACATACAAACACAGCAGAACGCAATATTTACCCGCGCGAAATTGAAAAAATATATTAAACTAATATAAAACAAGTCATTACATACATCATTTTTATTTCATACTAAAACATTTCAAAGAATTTCTTTTCAAAATATACTATGAGACCGATTCAATTATTTTAATTTCATACTTAAACATTATTTTTAAAAACATTTTCAAGCGCAACCTAAAACAGTAACTCATTACAGACCTATTAATTTAACACTATATTTATTAACATTATTTTTTAACTTAATACTATTTTACTTAATACTTTTTTAATTTATAATTATATAATATAAAATTTGTATGTAAGAAGAAAATATCAGAGTGTCTATGATATATAAACATTTTAATTTTACTACAATTGTACGAAACGATTAACTTCTATACTAAAAAAAACCAATACTACAACATATACAATACTATTAACAAGCAGAAATCAAAAACCAACAGCACAAAACGAAATCAGAAACACAACACTCAAAACAAAGAAAGAGCTTGAATATATACGCAACAACAACCGATACAACCAAAACCCGAAGGGGAGCGGAATTAGTTACTGATCTTTTGTTTCTAACCACTGTTTACTGCTTTAAACTCATGTTACTGCTATTAACCAAACTCATGTTTTTAACCAACAATGCTATATAACATCACAGATTAATGGGACTAACTCCTCATAAAAGGTATATATTTATTAACAACAATTACCTAGCTTTAGTCAAAATAAAAAGCAGTACAAAATCAGCATAAATCAATAGAGGTGTGACACACATAAAACACCTAGGGGGGATTAGTATGCCTTTTTTGTTTTACTGCTAGACATTAACCAACTGAGCCATTTTAACATTTCTGCTTTATCTGCTCAAACATTAACTTTCCTGACACTCATTAACTGCTATTAAACTTCAATCTCTTTACTGCATATTAAACTTTCTAGCATTTACTGGTCATTATACAACTCATCAATGACAATTATATTCTACTACCACTATTAAGACAGCCTCAACCCAACAAGCATAACTTAATTACATACTATTAAACAGTCTGACAAATATTTTAGTTATGTAATTATTAATAAAAAGTAAATCACATATAAATATAAATTTTAATTTTAAATTATATCTTTTTATATTTATAAATTTTTAATTAATTCTAAAATAAATTTAATTAATTTTTATATTATTTATACTTTATCTTAATTTTTATATTTATTATTTTTATACGTAATTTTCTATATCAATTTAAATGTTTTATTCAAACTATCATCATCATCCTTATTAATAAAACTAAATAATTTGTGGTTTTTTCTTTAATATTATTAAAATTTAAAATATTTATATAATCTATTATTTTATTTATTTTTATTATTTTATATTTTGTATTTTTAATTTATAATTGCACAGAATTAATTTATTTATAATTTATTACTCTTAGAAATTAATTTATTAATTATATTGTAAGTGCATATATAAATATAATACTTATTATTATTAGAATAAATTTAAATATTGTTTATAATAAATTTATATAATAATTTATATATTTATGAATTTATTGTAAATTGATTATATTATATATATTTATATTTAATAATTTTATTATTATTTAATTATATTATATTTATATTTATTATACTTAATTTTATTAATATTATTTATCTATTAATTACAGTAAGTGTTATTTTACTTTTATTGCATTGTGATATATTATTATTAGTAAAACAGTACAAAAACTCACAACTAACTCTATATCTTATTAACATTACATACCATTAAACACGCAGTAAAAATAATGCCAGAATAAATCTAATAGAGGTGTGACCATATATAACCCGAAAAATTAGGGAGGAAATTTAAAATATTGAAAACTTTTGTTGTATAATATACGTGAACTTTAACTTGAAGACCTGTTAAATTTCTAATGGCATTTTACAACTGTCTGTTAAATCTATTCATGCGCATATATATACTAGGGCGTTTTTAACTATTTTGCCGACCTAACTGTGATATCTAGCATCTTTAAGAAACCTCCGAAGCATTGATAAAATCGCTGTAATTTTGATATATAGACATCATATGTTAATATTTAGATTCTACTGATAACTAATATAGCATCATATATTTCTAATAATTTAACATTAATGTTATTAATTATTAAAAATATTATTAATTAAATATTTATGTTATTTAATAATATCTAAATATTTAATATTAATTAAAATTTTTTAATTATATTAAAATTTCATATTACAGTGTCATATCATAATTATAAAATTTGTCAATTGAATTATATATATTTATTTATTTTAATTTTTATTAATTTATCATTGATATTTTTTATATATTTTAATTTTTATACGATAAACAAAAACATTAGAATTATTTATTATTTTTATTTATTTATATTATTTTTTGATTATTTATTATATATATTTTTTTATTTATTTTATATTTTATATTTTTATTATATTTTTATTTCTAATTTTATTAATTATTTGAAATTATAACTAATCGAAGAGTGGGTGCTTTGGAAAAATATCGCTTGTGTTCCATCGCAATGTATCTAGATGAATAATGTTAATTATTAGGATATAGATAAACTAGATAATGAATAATGATAATGATAATGATAATGAATAAGAATATAATCACTCATAATTACATATAATAATAATAAGACAACCAATACGAATAATCATTACATCAACAATAATTATAAGACTTAATCAGTAACACTTTTAAATTATTAACATGACTAAAATATGATCAACAGTTAAACTTACATGAAGATACGAAATTATTACCCATTGACAATCAATATATAATAAGAAACGTTATACATGTTTGATTCTTACATTTACACTTTTACACACGCGGTCACACACAAACACACACACACACATGCACATCAGCACACACACACACACACATATCTATCACACACCGACCCATCTTTTTCTAACACTTATACACAATTCACTATGACACTTATCACACCATTCACGTATGACACTTACATTCACTCATAGACACTTACATTATACACTTACGACTCGACACTAAAACGAAAGATAACTCATTTAGGAAACGCCCAGTAAAATTTCCAACACGTTTGTTGGCATTATCATCAAGTGAGTGGTCAACAGACCTGTGAACAGTAAAGCTTTCTCACGACATGTTACTTGACACAGCACGACGTACACTATAGTATGCCACACTTTGTATTTGCCTTAAGAATTTTAAGCATCCTTTTTTTGGGAAAAATTTAATGATATTATAGCATTACAGCTATTCTACACACACACACACACACACACACACACACAATTATGAACGACACACACACACACACACACAGAACAATAGTCCCTTAAGCTCACACACAGATTTACTTACATCCACACACACACAGATTTAATTACACTCACACACAGATTTACTTACCACACACGCACACTCACTTTACACATATAACGTATAATTTTATTAAAACATTTATATGTTTTAATTAAACCACGTACATTTTTATATTACTCATTCAATTATGACCTAAATTATTTCAAAGTTTCTTAAAACTTTCCTATAATAAATCAAATATTATCTTTGAATTAAAGAAATTAAATTATTACTGTTAATACTTTTGTTTATAAAATTTTATACTATCAAGTTTTAAAATAACCTATATTAAATTTTATGAAAATTTTATTAAAAACATATATTTTACGTAAGCCTTAAGGCAATAAATCAGATAAGGTCAGCCTAAGCACCCCCTCTCTAAACAGCCTACATAAGCACTAGTGGCCGCGTTTCAATGTTCTACTGACCTTACTCGCTACATAATACCTAACAATTTATTTATTATATCTAAATACCTGTGAGAAGATGATAGGGTTCTTATACATATCATACTAACATACCAATAAAAATATATATACATAATATATTTAATAAATTCTAACTACTCCACATTTATAATTTATTACGCCGATGTTTAATAAACTATACATAAAATTAATTTTTCATATATAATAAGTTTTATTTTAAATTATAATTTACGTGATATGACTATAAGTTAATCTTATTAATTATATATTATTAAATTATGTTATGTTAATATACATATATATAATATATATATAATTATTATGAACAAATTATATTAAAAGCATTAGAATTATCTTAAAAGTAGCTGAACCTCAAATCAGTTATGACACACGAACATGTAGAAAACATCATTTTACAAAAACTTTGTCTCACTGCTCGCGTAAACAGGGCGATTACGAAACTGACAGCATCATGTCTCGTCTCGTAAAATATGATTGTGAGCTTTTTGAACATTAACTAACTTCCAATCAGAGAACATAAAATATGAGAGTAATAGGTAGTGAAGTCATGTTTTTTGTAGATCATGCGGTGTCAGATCTTAGACCTTGCTGCACTTACTTCCCATGAAGTATCAATAATAAATTTTCCAATACTTGACGTCAATTTTTCTGTAAAATGTGGTGCTACATAACTAACGTTAGGATACTTAAAATTTTAGATCTTCAATTTAGGTAATAAGCTTATTTTATGTATCTACCAGGTCTGATTTAAAGTACCATAATATCACTATAATTAAGTGATCATAAAAAGGTTAAATTCCAGTAATTATATAGAACAATGAATATATAAAAAATATTAGATTATTTAAATTTATTTTTTAAAATAATATTTCATAACTGAAAATTTAGCTGGATCGGTAAGATCCTTTATAAGCAGGTAAGAGTAGAAATGGTTTACCTTTCTTAGTGAGTGGTCCTGGACGTAATCCCTTATCCTCTAATATGGATACTACTAGATAACTGATGATTGGTTGTAATACAATCTATGTTTTAATCGCTTTTTTTTGTGTGTGGGTTTTGTGTGATCGTGATGATTGGTTAGATGTGATCATGTTTCTATTTTCATATCCTGCCAAAACACTAGGGGCGCTCGTTTAATTAAAACTCTTACAATACATTTGTATATAAGCGCTTTAAGAGAAAAGTTTTATTTGCGGTATCTATTAACTTTACTATATTAATAAAAAGAAAGAATATTAGGAAAAATTATATAATCATAATTCTTATCAATAATTTTATATATATATTGATTACCTAATTCCAAGTATACTTATCATTCACCCATATCAAAATTTGTGAGTAGTATTATCATTAGAAGTACTACAAAATTTTAACCACTCATATTTTACCTCAAATAAACAGTGTAAAGGTTCGAATGAATACTAGTGTTACTAAATTTAGTAACATATAAGTATTATATTATATATACTATATTAGATGAGTAAGGCTAAAATTAAATATAATTAAACACACCGAATGTGTTTTAATTAATATAAATATATATACAACTGATTTATATTATATATATAAGGTTCCCATTAAATATAATACAGGAATACTATTATATATATATATACTTACAACAGACTATCCAAACATACAAATTTTACAAAATAATTTTTATATAAGTGAGTTATATATTAATATTAAAATTCTCTAAACTCATTATGCAAATTAGGATGAGACAACACATTGCATGGTACTTCAGAATTAAACTTCGAAATGTGTGTGCAATAGAGATTTTACGTATCAATCGCAGTATTTTTTCATACCTATTCAGTATAAACACGATTACGGTAAAAAGTTCCCTGCTCTAGATATCATAGTATATTCTAAATTCTCTGGGTGCAATCATGCTCATAAATACATTTCTTGCCTGCCTATATTTCGTTTTACTATAAGTTAGGATCAATATTTGTAAAGTTTACTAGTACGTATCTAATAGTGAACCTTTATTACGCGAAAGCATCGTTCGAAAGAATGAAACTTCCGAATTCCTGGAGTAGGAAAGTTCATTTCTGAGATATCAGTGGGGTTATATATACTTAGATGGCTCAGTATTTAAGGTTTATTTATTTCATTTTAAAGGTTTAAATTTCTATAACATGTATTGAATTACGGTTACGTAATTAGATAACATATGTCTTTCTTCAGCTGTTATAACATGCGCTTTACAGTACCTCTAACATATACTTTCATCTGCGCTAGGCCTGAAATGTAGAATATATAAATGATGTAGGTTCAAATACTCCTGTTTCATTATTTCTCTCCCATTAATCTAACTTCCAAACTGATTATGTTTTGATGTTTATAAATGCTAGAGTAAGTTGCTTATCCGGCTTGGTTTCTTCGCATGCAGCTAATAACTGTTTTGGGTCCAATTTTAAAGCCTGAACTTGGTTTTAAAGTATTCTGTTAAGGTTAACCAATCCTCTTCCAGTGTGATTTAACTATATACAAAGTAATTCATCGGGGCTAATGAAAATACGCTTGGTATTATAACAGGGGGATTGGGTAGCACACTCCTTGAAAAATTCAAATCCATCGGGTTTTTTCTTTTATATAAGAGGAAAAACCCTACATTCCTGGGAGTCAAAACCCGTTCCTCTATGATTTCCCAACTTGGATAACATGTCTAATGTAGTATATTTTTTGAGAGTATAAATCAATCATGAACATATTTCAGCCTTGTAATTTTCATACGGATATTACAGTAAAATATATTTCATTCTTTGCGAATGATAATAATTAAATGAGCAAGCTATCTTCTGAATATAATAAACCAGAGAAGCATATGTGCATTAAATTTTTACTCACTGGTGATTAGTAACTAGCTTATTAGAGTCTGTCGAAATACGATATATATAAAGACATTATTTTAAATAATAGAAGATATTGGGACCCAAATCCATAAACATCTGTCAATCTCTATCTGAACCAAATATATATTCTTAATCATTCTCTAATCTAGACGAGATATGGAGGTATTAAGATGATAATGAATATACGGCTATATTAACATTGTTTTTACATTACTGTTAAAATATTTTAAAAGAGAATTTTAAAGAAAAATAAATATAACAGTATTTCTCGACCATCACATACGAGAGATCATATATGAGATAGATAGGTGATTTCTCCTCGGCAACTGCACATGACAAACGACGCGTAAAGCATGCTAGCTAGTTCGTCACCGATGGTAAAGGATTTATCCGATCCAGCATGTGGCAGGTGGGAAAAATAATATTCTATAAAAATAAATCTATAATAAATATTGATTCTCCGCATTCTTGTCTACATGATACTGGAATTTCTGACCTTTTGACGGGCTGGTAAATTTCTTTTAACCGATGTGTTTTCAATCTTAAATCAGCCGCCTCACGCGCGATAGCCCAGAATATTGGGTTATCCTGATGGTTAATGAACACTGATGGATCATTTAATGGTTGCCAATCACAAAGCAGTGAACATCAGTTAAAATATTGCCATCTCTCCAAATCAATTTTACAGAGAACAGGATCAGTATTGATAAATAAGTATATTATTTGACGAAATAACACTGGATAATTTTACGGTCTAAATAATCGGCCTCCTGGTGAAATACAAGACAAAAGAGAGATTGAGTTCTGTATGGATTTGTCCATAATAGGAAGCGGAAGTAAGGTATTTCAACACATTTTACAGAGAGAGAGGTCAGTTTCGTATCTGTAAGGAGTGCGGGTTGTTGTGTTTTCACCTGATGGATTTTGTTGCGAGAATCGCCTAACAAGACAAAATTTTAATTAAGATGAAAAATAATAATAAATAAAAGAAAAGAACGTTCTCTGAACAATACTAATTTAAGTAAAGAAAAAGACCCTTTGATAATTATATTTTTAGTTAACATCCCGGAGCAGAATTAATTATAAATGTACAGTGCGAAACTAAAAAGTGTTTCAATCTTTGGCTAATTTTAAACATAAAGTAAGTTAACTGTTTAAGCAACGATTTTTTAATCTCAAATATTACAAATGATTAGAAATTAGACAGGTAAGTCAGTAGAACACAATAACGCGGCTATAGCTTCAAACAAGTGGGTGTAGAGGGGATACGCCTTAGGGGCTGACCTTACTGATTTATTGCCTTAAGGTACGTAAATATATGTTTTTATACAATTCATAAAATTTTTAGTAAAAAGTATTTTAAAATTGATATTTCATAAAAATTTATAAACAAAAAGTATTAACAGTTCACACTAAATAAATAACCCGTTCTTTGCTATCAAGAGATAATGATTGATATCTGCACTTATAAGAAGTTTTAAGAAACTTTGAAACAAATATTATCTAGATATTCATAATTATGGTTTTATGAATGAGTAATATAACAATGTAGGCGTTGCTATATAATTAAACCATAAACATGTCTCTTAATAAATTGATCAACAACAGTTAGAATGGATAGAAATATGTGGCTTAAGTGACGTGATGCCTGATGTGTGTAAGTTAATTCTGTGTGTGAGTGTGAGTAAATCTGTGTGAGTGTAAGTAAATTCTGTGTGTGAGTGTAAGTAAAATCTGTAGTGGTTGGCCTGTGTGTCGATTTAGATTGTGTGTTTGATTAAAGTGTGGTAGAGTCGAAATGTTTGTCCGTGGGCTCGTTAAAAGTAATTCTGTGTGTGAGTGTAAGTGTAAAAATGTAAGGGGTAATGGCTAATGTAAAGTGTATAAAACAGTGATACTTGTGTGTTATTATACGATGGTATAGAGATTGTTATTAATATTGTTGTCACTATAGTGATAGTGTGTGATAGATGTGTGTGTGATAGTGTAGTGAGTGTGCTCCATATAATATGCAGTGTGTATTAAGTGTAAATGTAAGTGTCTATGGGTATGTATGTGTAGGCGTAGGGGCGAGTGCCTCGATATTAGGATTATCGTGTCATAGTGAATGTGTGTATATCAAGGTTGTTTCATTAGCTCGCATATGTGTAGATATCATACATTACTTATTAATTTCGACAATTAGGCATATGATAAGTCATATATTGAGAAGTGAAGTTTAGGTCAACATATAAAGTAAAAATAAAAACAACGTTAAATTTAAGTATTATAATTATACAGAGCATATTAAAATACTGCACTAAAATTATTATAATTCAAAAATTAATAAAATAATAATTGATCACATATATATTAAAGTCATATATATTGTCGTTAAATTCGTTAAGTATCCTAAAATAAAATAGAGTAAAAATATATAGATAATAAAATTTCTTAAAAGCCAATAAAAAATATATTTAATAAAATATAATAATATAACAATATAAATAAATATAATATATAATTAATAATTAATAATATCAATAAAAATAATAAAAAAACACTAAAATAAAAATCAATAATATTAAAACAAATCTGTTTATAATGCACAATTCAACAACAGCAATAAGATGGGCTAGTAAGTTAGTTTTGTGGATATACATTTATGAAGTTAACCAACAAGTTTAATATTGGCTAGCACAAGCTTTAATGATAAGCACCAGAAAATGAAAGAAATCTTATAGACTCCAGATCATTAGCAAGATAAAGTTAAAATAAGCAAGTACATAGACATGAAAAATGTTAAAAGGAATGAATAATAATAAACATAGCCAGTAAAAAATCCAAAAGGTACATATAACTAATATCGACGCCACTCTAAGGTGTATAAGGTTCACAATCCAATCTATATTTAAGATTTACTGGCTTATATAATCTGACTTAAATAGGTAATGTAATAATTGTTAATACAATATTATAACATGTAGTTAAAATATGTTTAGTAATTTTTCAGTTATATAAAAGTAATAAGTATACAAATAATGGGAATGATATAAATAACAACATTACTAATAAATACGTATACTAATAACTAAAAATAAAAATAAAAATAAGATAATAAAAATAATAAAATAAAAATAAAAATTAAAAACTATAAACTTAATAATAATAAAAATAAATAAAAAGTATTAAAAACAAAATAAAATAAAAACATAAAATGTTTACCAAATACTAACTGATATTAAAATAAAATAAAATAAGATAATAAAACTAATAAAATAAATAAACATTAATAAAAATTAAGTTAAAATAATAATAAATATAACTAAAAATAAATAAAAGTTTAAAACAAAAATAAATAAAAAAACTATAATGTATTAACAATACTACGTATATACTTAAAATATAAACTTAATAATAATAGAGCAGATATATATTATCAAATTGTAATTATAACGAATTTAAAACAATAAATTATAAATCTATTCATAAATAAATACTAAAAGTAAAAAAAATCAGCTAAAGAGATATAAAAAAACTTAAATGTATAAAATAAAGTATGAAAATATGAGCTAAAGTAGTAAACTAAAATACTAAATACACTATAATTGAGTTAAAAATACAGTAAAGCAGCTAAGTTAATAAGCATGTAACAAAGTCAGAAAGTTAATAAGCATGTAAAAGCAGTAAAGGTTAAAGCAGTAACGCAGAAGAAAATTTAAAAGTCAGTAATGCAGTAAAACAAAAAGCATAATATACATAATCCCTCAAACAATAGGTGTTAAGGATATACATACTAATTCACACCATCTATTAGATTTTACTGATTTATCCAGTTTTAAAAGGTAATCTGTAATGTATTATCAAATATATATATGAAGTTTTAACAGAAAAATTAAAAAAACATAATGAATTAAAGCATAGTAAAACATAGTTAAAATAAATATAATTAGTTAATAAACTATATAATACTACATGATGTTAAAGCAAGTACTAACAAGAATTAACTAAAATCAAAAGGCATACTACTAATATATCCCTAATGACTAATCCCCTCCGGTGGTTAGGGTAACACCAACTAATCTATATATGATTTACTGACTTTACTAAGCTTACTAATGCTTTAAAGTATGTAAATGCTTAAAATTGCTTATCAAGTGTTTCGCCGACAAATTGTAGTAAAAATACTATAAAAATGTTTATCTTAATTAATTAAAGAAAAAGTAAACCACTGATCCGCTCACTGAAACTTTTTTTTCTTCTTACTACAATTTTTAAAATTTATAAATATACATATAATATATTTAGTAAACTAAAAGTATAAAATGTAAAAAATAATGTTAATAAAATATAACTTTAATGTTTAAATAAATAGGTTTCTGTAATGAAAGTACTAAAATACTAAAGTAATTAGTGATTACTGCGAAATGTTTTTTAATAAAATGTTTAAGATAATAGTAATAATAAAATGAATGATGTAAGTCATACTTAAATAAAATTTTAGAAAACAGATTTCTTTTAGAAAATGTTACAAAGATTTCTTAAATCCTATCGAAAACCTGCTTTTATCTACAAGTTTGAGATAGAGCAAAAATATTGACTGCCTACTACTAAGCGGCGCACGGCGGCGACTGCGGGTAGCGAAAAATTTGCGCCTTGCGGGCGCTCGTGGCGGGCGGGAACGCGGCGGGTCGCACCTTGGCGGGTGAGGGACAATCATTCCTTATAGCGGTGGAGGGCAGCAACGGCTGCGCCCTGAGTGGTTGCTATGAAACTAGGGGGAATGACATTAAATTAACTCTGTCTACGATGTTGGGGTAAGAGATGAGACATCATAGATGATTCATCAAGATGATTCATCAATATAGATGGTATCCAAAGATGACGTCATCAAAGATGAACCTTCAAAAGTTGAGGCATCAATGCTGAGGAATTAATGCTGGGACACCTTATCCATAAAGAAGTTGAGGCATTAACGCTGAGGCATCAATGCTGCGACATTAATGCTGAGGCATCAAAGGTTGAGGACATTAACTTGCTGTGGCATCAAAATATCGAGTGTGATGATGATAGGTATAGTGCATATAGTGTAATTCTGTGTTGTAGCTGCTGTGTGTGTGTGTGGTGGTGTGTGTGTGTAAGTGTATATGAGCGTGTTAATGTAAGTGTCTATGGAGAGTGTAAAGTTTGATATTAACGTGTTATAAAAAAAATACTATAATCCATAGGTAGTGAGCATTCTACGTAGATTGTAAACATTATACACAATCGACATCTATAACCTTATTACCTTGGGGTAGATAATCCCGACTATTTAGGGGCAATATCGGGCCCTAGGAAGGTAGAGCTAAATAAACTAGGCTTGAAAAAAGTGCACTCAAGCTCTGCACATAACTGTGAGACATCTCACTTGGCACTATTGCTGTGCAACTCTCACTTGGCACTACTAATAATAGATACTCTACATTTGGCACTCACTCATTGCCATCTCATATGAGCACTTCAATTGGCACTGCACTATCTGGCAGCATAATACAACTCTGGCACTCAACCTGGCCACTCATCGTATATACTCATAATAATAAAGAACACTAACTATAGAACATCCCGTAGGATAACTTCCTTAACGGATTAGATATGGGAATGCATCAAAGCCATCGAAGTTATGCGTGGGTCAAAAATTGACCCATGGTATGTGTGCTAAGGTCAAGGTCGAAATACTTTCATGGAAACAAGTTTATAGACATCAAAAACGGGAAGTTCCCTAAAAGGAAGGTACAAAAAAATTAACGCGGGTGGGTCAAAATTGACCATGATGAATACAAAGGGTTTGGGTAATGATAAATTTACCGCCCGGTGCAAAATGACCCATGGAATATCCAAAAGAGTTGGTTGACAAAACTTACCTACTATACTATACATATAGTGAACGGCACAAAATGTACTCAACATAGGATAGACCAAAGGAGTACCCTAATCAAAACTTTTTACCCATGTGGGCCAAAATTGGACCCATGGGAAGACCAAAGGTAAGCACTAAAAACTTAACCGTGGGCCAAAATATGACCATCCATGGAAGACAAAGGGTTGGTCGAAATATAATGGTCAAAAACAAGGTAACGACATCAAAAAAGGGCTTAATGCAAGCCTAAAGGAATAATCAAAATTAACCGTGGGCAATTGCACCACTGGAAATTCGAAAAAAAATTTAAGGGTGGCAGTAAATTAAGGATGGGGAATTAATACGTACAACGGTTTTGCTCTAGAACGACCATAAACCGTTTGAGCGCTATACCCACTATTTCTTTCGAAAAGGGGTGCTAAAATTTAATTAGGGTTGCCAAAACTTTAGGGATAATTAAGCTCCAAAATAAATATATGCAGGTCGCCAATAAAATACCGTGGGATACCAAAACTATTGAAACCCAAATATAGAGTAAGACCAACATAGAGAAGTTTTAGGATTCGAAAAAAGGTAAAGTTCCAAAAAGGTAAAGGCCCAAACAAGAATTTAAAGAAGTAAAAGAGAAAGCTAAAAAAATATTATGGCTTCCCTAAAAAAGGTCAAGCACACCACAAAAAGGTAAAGGTTCATAAAAGGTCAAAGGCAAGGTAAAAATAAATAATTGGCTCAAAACATAGGTCAAAAATGAAAAGGTAAATAATCACCGTGGGCCAAATTTTTGCCCCACGGTGTTCCAATATGTGTTTCCTACTACTTTATATATATATATATATATATATATACTATAATTATATATATATATATTATATATATAATTATATTATCAATACTATTATATATTATATATTATATATATATATAAATATTATAATATATAAAATACTTACCTTAACTATATATAAACTATAAACTTATAACTTATAACTTATATATATATATCCTACTTAATAATTAAATATTAAATATATTATATAATAAATATAATATATATAATAATAATTATATTATATAATAAATAAATTAATAATTAAATAAATATTATATAAATATTAATATTATAATAAATATATTATAAATAATAATAATAATAAATAATTATATAATAAATTAAATTATATTAATAATTAATAATAATATAATTATAATAATATATATAATATATTAATATATAGTATATATATATATATATATATATATATATATATATATATATATATATTATTATAATAATATTTTTTTATTTGAATTAATTATGTTAATATTATATTTTTAATTATTATATTATATATAATTATAATTAATATAAATATATAATTTCCTTATTATATCCAAAATTTTTAATTAAAAAATTATAATTTCCTTTCAATATAATTTATAATATTAAATTTAACAACTCTAACCATATAAATTATTATATATATATAATCAAATGATTTTTTTTTTCATTTAAAATCATATTTCATTGTTTCATTTAAAAAGGAACTCTATTTAAAAGAGTATCATTTAAATATATTTGTTCTTAGTTTTAAAATTAATATTAAAGTTTTCCTATTTCAGTTTATGAAAATGAAATTCTGGTATTCTAATACGAAATATTATCTGTTTTTTAAGATTCTTACTCGTTAGACTAAAAAGATTATTTAACATCACAATTTATCACACAATTTTATAATTTATTTAAACATTTTTAAGCGTAAATTGGAACAAATAGATGCGATACATTTTTAGGGAATTAAAGAAATCTGTAGCGATAAAGAGCAACGATCTTAAAAGCTAAATTCAAAATGGATAGTGAGGCTATATGCAGTGGTTTAACTATACTAGATTCCAGATAGACATATTTATTGAAAATTAAATAAAATTTAAAGCCATAGAACATAGCCTAAAGACAGTAAATTGTAAGACTTAAACTAGAAGAATCTTATAATAACATCTACAATATTGAGGCTTTTAATCTTCATCGTTAAGTACTTGTTAGTTGCATTTAGTGTGACGTATCACTGATGTGGTGGAGTGGTCGGAGGCCTGTAGAATGATGGTGATATAGGTGACCGATACCAGAAAAATGGAGACCTGATTTACCTCCTAGATGAAATGTAGAACCGTGATAACCGATGTACTCTATTTTTTTTTAGGAACCCTACCTCCCGACTACGATCCACTTTAATCAATTTACTACTTATGATATAAATATTTATCTGTTTATTTCCGACAAGTGTAAAAGTTGTACAGTTGCTCTGCTAGCTAAGCACTCAAGATTGCATTCCCTGTACAACAACAACCTTGGTATCTTAACTCTTATGAATATTATAAAATATATTTAGTCGTGTTTGATTTCCACAGTGTAAGTTATCTTTTAATAACAAAAAAAAGTATGTTGAAAGAAAAAAGATAAATCGCACATTAGAGTATATATTATATTGAGGCTTATATAAGTTGTGGTGGTGTTATTCACAAGTAAATAGAGTGTTGTTATTCCAGTTTACCCCATTTTAAGCAGTAAGTATTGATAAAGATCAAAAAGTCCACTATCATTTATCTATGCTTCGTAGTTATATTGTTTTTAAACATGATTACAAATTTACAACCGTAAAGATTTTTTAACTAGCTCTTTTAGCTTTTTCCTCCTGCTGATATTATTATGAGAAGAATAAAAATACCTAAGAAAGAAGAGGCTACGTCCCTCAAGTTATAAATCCAGACTGAAAGAGTATACAATAAAAAAACGCCCTATTACCTCACGAGCATAAAGACTATAATAAATGTACTTTATACTCCTTCTTATAAGGATAAAGATAGTATATCTATTTTACAAATAACTCGCAAATGTCTAAATGAAAGATGTCACGAAATTGGTTCGAGATGTGGGTCGAAGAAACTCAATATTAAGCTTTCTCACTTAGTATCCAGTGGCGAGAGAGACCTGGTATCCTTAGGTTGGGTCGTTTTACCATTCCTTTACTAATGAGTACACTAATTATAATAATACCCAGCTCGCTCTCCGACCTTAGATTTGAGGAGGGTGCTGAATAATTATTTCGCCCCTGCAAGCACTGATAATGCCACCGCATGAATGAAATTCTCTTCTGTAGGCAGCATCTCATGTTTTCGTAGAGCCTCATTCTCTCTTTCACAGATTGCAAATTTGATATTATCTTCTCTTGATGACTGTCTCCTTCATTTTCCTTTTACGGTATGTAGGTTCCCTTTGACATGTGATTCCGTCTGATAGTGCGAATCTGAGGAATAGTCATATGACATGCTAATCTTCTTCGGCGTCACAGGATACCATACAACACTTTCAACCGGGAGTGCTAATCAAATTATCACATAGATTCCTCCTCATCTTCAGTGAGTCTTTACTTTGCTCTGCTTGCCTAGAATGGGTTTGCAGATAAGGCGGCTTCCACTTCTTCTATCTGTTTTTTTTGTTTTGTTAATTTTTTTAGTTCTAGAGCGAGTAACAGCTCCTCTCGGTTTTAATGATATTAATATAGTGGATGCTCATTACTAGGGAAGTGGTTCACCGTCGGAAAGATGCCTGCTTGTGTCGGTTTCAGCTATGCTTAAGGAATGTCCTTTTTATTTATTTTTTCGTGGTTTTTACTAGTTTGCTCGATTCTGGAGCGCTTCATCAGATGGAGATTAACCTATTCAAAGGAGGGGGTTGAACGCCTCAAAAATTATTACACGCAAATTACGCAATGAAGCACCAGACGCAGGCTCTTAAGTGAATCGCGAAGATTAAAAATTGGGTAGGAAACAAAGATGGAGGGAAGAGAATTCCACAGAACAGAAATGTCAGGAAAGAAGCACTGCAGCGAACTAGTCTGGAGTTACTAATAATAACACAAAACTCATGTCGCCGACACCCATTTCTAAACACCTTCTAACGTCCTTGTGCTACGAGGGGCGTACGTAAAAAAAGGTGGATGGTAACCCGGTCAGTAGGGTGAATAAGTTCCAATCGAGAGCACTTGGCACATATTTCGATAGTTCTTAACGCAGTACCCTATAGAAATTAAGTGTAGGAATTAAATAAGGAAACGCAACATCGCCGACTCCGCAAATTATAGAGGAGCAAGTGAACTGGAAGAGCCGTACGGAAAGGATAGTTTCTAGGAAAATGTATCCCTCTTTGGCCTTATGAATCGGTCGGCAATTTTCACCAAAGAGCCGGAATGGAAAGGGCATGAGGCACTTCCTAAGATTACCTGACCTGCAGAGTGTAGCTAGTTTACTAAAGATTTTCATATAAGGGCGGATGTGACCCTTGTTTAGCTGGAGTACTAACTGAGAAGAAGAAAAAAGTTCTGCAGTCTAAAACAGAACTCCCAGTTTCCTTTGAGCGCCGCCTCTTTGATTGCAAAGTCGTCAGTTTGTTTGATTGGAACGGTTAATTACAAATACACTTAATTTTTCGTTTCTATAGTTAAAGATGTTTGCATGCGCAAGGAAATATGTGTTTGTCACTATTGTCAATACGTTAGCAAAGAGGACGAGAGACAACCAGTTTCTCGAAGTGAGAGGTCTACAATTATGTAGAGGTGCAAAGAGTAGTTATTATGAGAGTGGAGATCTCCTGACTAAATAAATGTTAAAGTTTGTGGCGTTTTTATAAAGATATTAAATTTATCACTAGAGGTTGAGCGAAAACACGTATCCCAATTCGTGAAATATAACTCATCCAGGGAGTGTTAGTGTTAATGAATTAGGAGGAGGTTCAGGTAAAGAAACTAAGACAGAAAGGACCTTAATTTATTTAGAGTAAGAGGTCGAGATTTGCAGATATTGAAATAGTGAGTTTTATAGTAATGAAGGTTGGAGTGGCTCGATGTACAGAAATGAGATGGATAAGAGTTAGAGTGTGCAAGAAAGGCAGACCAGGATCATTTTGCCTGACAAGCAAGAATAAAGTTCTCACGGAGAATACACCACAGTCAAACCCTGACGACACCACCATTGGACTACGAATACACAAGAACCGAAGTTCCGCCCCACCTCACCCAACACACCAGCCACCATGTGGAGCGGATTTGTGAAACCAGAAAAGCTAGCACATAGATAGTCAAAGGGCAATAGTAGAAGAGAGGAACTCAACACAAGGAGGCGGAGAGGGCTTGGAGAGCGCATGTGAGCGTGCTATATAGGCGCAACCGCGCACGGATCAACACCATGCTTGGAGTAGTGTCAAGCCCGACCCGGCCAACACAGACGTCTTTAACACCAGTAGTTCCTAATGGTGCGTGCGAAAACCATAATCTTGTTTTAAAAAAAATCAAGGAAAGTATATCGCCAGTTAGAAACCGACCGGGGCCCCGACAAGCGTACTGATAATGAGAAAGAAGGGAATGAGAATTTCCCACGATGATTCTTTATGATGTGTTTGCTATGAGCTTATTGAAGAAGGGTCTTCAATATAGATTCGTGAGGAGAAGAATAACAAGTTAAGGATACCTATGATGTGCGATAAACCGCGGTCTAGAGAGGATCACCGAACGCGCACTCATCGTCTTTTTTCCGGCATAAGGTTGGAAGCTCTAATATGCCCCCGTGGGTTTACCAACACTTTATGTAGGTAAAAGTGGCTAGTTATTTAGAAGGCATAGAGTAATATATAGTTATGTAAACGATGAGGGCGGAGGTCAGCATTGCGAAAACTATTGTTACACTTTTCCTCTAAAACTCGGAGAGGAATTGTTCATCAATCGGAGACATAAACTTCAGATCCTAAAGATCAACATAGTATTTATTCAGGATACCCCAATGTCACCCGAGGTCTAAATGAAATTACAGTGTAACAGGCTTATTTAGGTACAACCTGAGAGGAAGAATTAAGGAGGAGGAGAGGAATGTCCAAGAATAACGTCCAGGGTTTGAGTTTAGAGGATATAATAAATATGTGAGTGCCAAAGAAATATAGATATGGCCCTATTTAGGTGGAGTAATTAAACTAAACAGAATTCATTACAGAGCTGAATAAGAGGAGGAATGATTGTAATTTACAGAAGTTGTTAGAAGATGTTTGGTTCGGCACTAGAAAGATGGCCAGATTGAGAATTTTGTCACTAGTGAGTATGGAGAAGACGAAGGAAGTCAGAGGGCGCACTTATCAAGATAGATGGAATGGAAGTTCGCTTGCTAAGTATCGATATAAGAGAGTATCCCTTGCGAAACGGAATTTCCTTATACGAGGAATATCGAAAATATGGTTGGGCAGTATGAAGTGATAGGAGAACGTAGAATCTCGTTTCACACCCGACTGAAGCATGCGCTTAAGTCTCTCTATTTGCTCTGAACTGGGCGAAGAAAACATAGGTCACGATTCAAGAATCAATAAGATTTTTATGAGGTAGAAATATAAAAAATTTATGAGAGGTGGTTTTTGTGTAATGAGGTTCATGCCTTAACTTGAATTCCCTCCATGCAATATCAGATTTAATATCAAAGAAGCAACATCTGTACTAGTATCACATCACCCCCATTCTTAACGGCAGAAAGCTGAAGCGTCTTCAGAGTCAAAAGCAGTCACTCACTCCAATTAACAGTTAGCGTAGAGCTAACGCATGCCCCCCAATCGGCCCCGATCAAAGTGCCAGAAAAACCCGCATAGGGCAGGAAATGGAGCTGTTGAGAGAGAAAGTATTAAAATTAAGAGATATAAGGTTGTGGTCAGATTTACCGATGGAGCGAAGGTGGTTGTATTTTATAGAGAGAAGGATAGTGGTGAAACATAGGACAAGTGTGTTCAAGAATCGGTTTGGTCGAATTCCGGAATGTGTGTGGGTTTCTTTTGATTAGTTTGCTCCAGAATCGTTGGGAATGCTGAATGATTGGCCTCCTCCCCACCTAAATAGTATGAGAGGAACCCAACAATTCAGTATTGTGTACATTGAAATCCCCTAAAAAGAGAGACCTCAGTAATTTGGATGAGAAAGCACTAACTACACAGTCTCGTGAGCACACAACCGCCACACTCAGCTAAGGCTAACTACAAAAAAGGCATGAACAACTCTCGTCTCTCGTTAGGAGACCTTAGCGGAAGCATAAAGAATTACTAGATATGTAGAAAAGGCAGGAAAACTATTCTAAGCTAACCAGCGAACATAGAAGTTAAGAAGATTCTCGAGATTCTCGAGACGTGTTACAGGAGTGTTTTAGTTTACATAGGCACATACTACACCATTCAGTCGGAATGTTTATATTATGTAACAAAGTTATAGTTGGATATATTAAACGATTTGAGGATTGAATTCTTTAGCACAATCTGGGTCTCAAGACAAAGAAGCATCAAAATTTAGCGAGTTTATGAGTAAAGAGATGTTGGTATTCCATGGATGCAGAGTTAGAGTGACCAGTCATACATCGAACTAGTCTCCGGATAACAAAAGTAAAATACACAGCCCACCCAAAGAACCCTCTGAATTACACCCACACAACAATCACAAAAAAAAAAAAAAAAAAAAAAAAAAAAAAAAAAAAAACAGACAGAAGCAAATAGACAAAAAACCAAAGCAGAAATGAGGAAAATTATTCGTACGCTCAAAAAGCTAAATTTAAAACCTGAAATTTTAAAACCGTAAAAAACCCTCTTTACAGCAAATATCTAAAATATTGAATATATCCAGAAAGTTTAAAAACACTCGCGCACTCAAGAAATTCGGGTAAAAAAAAAAAAAAAAAAAAAAAAACAAAAACGAAATAAAAAAATATTTGATGCTATCATCGTTAGTATACCCTAAAAAAGTAGAAGATAATCTGTATAAATTTTAATAATGGATGCTACATAAATTATGGTAAAGTCGCTTACGCTACAAACTAATGCATAGTTGGAGAAAACGCTAAGAATCTACCAAGGTTAATTGATAAAGGAAATCGAGAACAAAAAAAACATATACCTAAGATACTTATCTGATTCACCTATATCCGAAACGCTAGCTATGTATATTATATACTTGAATCCTAAAAGTTTCTCTATGCACATAACTTTTTTCATCGCTCTCCTCAACCATAGTTTGGAAAACGTAATTTGAGATTCCCGGCCCAATTTAACCGCAGCTCTTCGCATGTTTCAAACTTTGGGTTTGTCCTCAAAACTTTGAATGAGATCCCCATCGAAAGTGAGACAGTGAAAAGATGAGTCATCTTTGTTACAGGAAAAAAGAAGGAGGAGGAGTAGAGAGAGAAGAAAGAAGAAGAAGAAGAAGAAGAAAGAAGAAGAAGAAGAAGAGAGAAGGAAGAGAAGAGAAGAACCTTCATGGCCGATACTACCGTAACCGATCGAATCGATACTATCGTACATCCCTAATATATATATATATATATATATATAATATACTATATATATATATACTAATATATATATATATTATATATATATATATAATTATATATATATACTTATATATATATATTATATATATATATATATATATATGTGTGTGGTGTGTGTAAATTACCATACTTTATATTCGTAAATGGAAAATTAATTTAGAATACATAGAAATAATATCAATATGTAGCAAAATGATAAATAAAAAAATATTGGCAAGTTAAAAATGCAAAAGTACTTGCAAGTACTTTGCAGAATTTTCAAGTACAAGAGGTGCCAAGTACAAGTAACAAGTACATGGGTTTTAGAAACTGCAAGTACAAGTACTTGTACTTGAACCAAGCCTGAATATATATATATATATATATTATATATATATATATATATATATAATATATATATATATATATATTATATATATATATATATATATATATATATATATAATATATATATATATATCATATATATATATTATATATTTATTATATATATAATATATATATATAATATATATATATATATTAAAATATATAATTTATTATATATATATATATATATAATATAATATATACATATACTATATATACATATATATATATATATATATACATATACATATATTAATATATATATATCATATATATATATATAATATATTATATAATATATATATATATATATATCTTATATCTATCATATCTATATATCTTCCCTATCATCAATCTATAATAAATACTATATATTATATATTATACCTATATATATATACTTACCTTCTCACCCCTGACCACCCCATCATGGGAGAGGCCATACCGCGTCCCGGTACCCCACCGATGCCACCAGGCTCCTCCAGAAAGGATATGTTGTCTGTTGCTCTGTGTTGAGAGTTGGTTAAATAGGAGAGAAAGAAGTGGGATGTGTTCTCCGGAACCTGGGTGCAGTTTTGACAGATGTTTGTGGTGGTTTGGTTAAGGTTGAATATGTGTATGCAATATTGTAAGTTAGGGTGGCGGCCGGATCCTTAATTTGCCAAGGATGATTGACTGGTTCTTGGTAGTGAGTTGAATTCTAGTGCTATTTCTGGTGGGTGTTTGTTTAAAATGTTGTTTGGTGGTCTGCGTCTTAAGTAGTTTTCTGTTAGTGTCATGTGGATTTGTTTAGTGGCTTCAGGTGGAATATTGTTTAGAACTTGTTTGTAATATAGAACAGGTGAAGAAGAGGGGTCTGGGGTCTTTCCTGGTTTTAGTTTGGATATAATGATAGCTTTTTCCATATAGGGGGAATGAAGTTTAGGCTAATGGAGCTATTATATAAATTTGTGCTAATTACGTTAAAGCTGTGTTCCCTAGGTATGTGAGGTGCTTGTTTGAGATGTTGTCTGGGCCAGTTGCAGGTGAGTTTTTAAGTGTCTTTCTTATGTTTTCTAGGTCAGTTGTAATTATTTCTATTGTTGAGTCGTGTTTGTTTTGTTTTATTTTCTTTAGGACTTTGATGATTTTCTTGTTTTGAGGGTGTTTGGGTTTTTAACTGCTTTGTAAAGTGAGTTGCGAGAATGTTTGGGTTGTTTGTTGGATTGGGGTTTTTGTGTGTTTGGAGTTTTTGATGGATTTGTGAGTGTGTGTGTGTTTGTTTGTTGGTTAAGTTTTTCAGTGTATTTATTGTTTTCCACATTCTGGTGTTATTCATGTGTTGGATGTTCTTGGTGAGGAAGGTTTGGAAGTTGTTAAGTTTATGATTTGGGTGTTTAGGGCATTAATCTGTGTTGTCGTTTGGAGTGAAATGGGTATTATTTTTTCTGAGCGAGT
>JABUQX010059182.1:0-43088 GCA_015478945.1 Trachelipus rathkii | reverse complement strand
AAAGTAATAACAGATAAAAAGGATTATATGGCCAGTTTATTAAGAAGATAAACCAACATATTACATATCAAACTGCAAACAATTGAACCAGAAATTACTGGATATCCAATTAGAAAAAAGAACAAAATTTTTCAAAAATCTTAACATTTTAAAAAATAAAATGCATTAGATACACTTCCGATATAATATCTCACATAAAAATAAAGAACTTACTTTTGCTATTACATCATAATGAACAAAGCAGGGATTACACCTAGTAAAACGTTGTAAGCATATAAAATTATTACAGATGAAGGCAGATATTTAAAAGACAGCACATCGACTAAAGAAAACAAAAAAAATACTGGAATGAAATAAAAAGATTGAAAAATGCTAAGAATACAAAAATCAATCAAAATCATAACACTAGTAAATATACAAAATTTCACACATCAAACGATTAAACAAAAATAAGCTTTTTCTGCATAGCCGTTAATTAAAACAAACAAGCAAAACCAAAACAATACTAATAATAAATAAAACTTTAATTACGAAAAAAATAATGGGGAGAAAATGGAAAAAAAAAAATTCAAAAAAAAACTATTAAAAGATAAAAAATCCATTGCACAATTATAATAACACCAAATTTCCAGAGGACAACAAAGAGAAAATATTTGTAAACTCTAATTTATCATATTCTGAAAGAAAAAGATATTTAATTTCATTAAAATATGTTATAAATCGAAAATCTCAAAAGTTACATTATTTTCTTCTAGACAATAATAAAAATTAGTTAAAAGATACACACATACATCATTTACAGGTCATCACTTAGTAGGTCATTAAAATACTTATACAACACAAAACTTTAAACTAAATATATTATATAGAAATTAATTTACGAAATAATATAATTATTATCAATAATTTTAAAACAAAAAAAAGAGAATACAAACAAAACAAAAAAAAACATAATCTCTTTTCGTGAAAAAATCATATTGGAATGAAAAAAAAAAATAAAAACAAACTTATCCGGACCGATTTAAATTTTGTTCAAAAACTAAAAATAAATAAAATAAATTAAATGAATTAACAAACATTTGATCAAAGAAGGAAAAACAAAAGAAAGAAATCCGATCATCTATCACCCGACGATCAAATAACATTTTTTGCTACTTTTATAAAAAAAGAAAAAAATATTCTTTCAAATGGGATGTATTAAAAAAATAAAATAGCAACTTAAAAAATTTAAAAAAAAAAAAAAATAAGTAAGAATAAATAACACAACAAACTGGCTAACATATTAATTATTCCTGAAATTAAAGAAATAAAAATAACAACTGTCAATACAAGGTGGGAAAACTTACTTTGACAAGACATTCATTCTACCACCAGGAAAAAAAAACAACGAAAGGCCAAAAGGTAAAGAATACAGGGGTATTTAATAAAAAATATGCCCAAAACCCTGCTATTTATAGAATACAGAATCGCATAGTGCAAACAAAGAGAAAATTGAAAAAGAATCAAGAAAGCAGAAAGAACAAAATTAAAAATAGTCAATATAGGTAACTCAGTCAATTGCTTATATCTGCACCAAAAGTTTCACAAAACTCAAATGAAGAGTGATAATACATAAATAATAAAATTAATATAATATAAAAATAAATTATAAAAATACTAAATAATAAACATCCAAAGATAACTAAAATCACATAAATAAAAAGAAATATACTATATATACCAATAAAAATACAATAATAATAATAAAATATAATAATATATAATAATAAAATATATAAATAAATAAAAAAACAAATAATAAGCATATATAAAAAAACATAGTAAATAATTAAAAATTTAAAGCTATATAATAATTAACTAATATTTACAAAAAACATAAACAAACCTGACAGAAAAGAAAAACTAATAACTTCAAGCACTATATCATTTCAATATAAAATAAATAAACTATATACAAATAATAAATAAAACAAATAATAATAAAACAAAAAAAACAATACGATAAATATAAAATAAATATAAATATTATAATATAAAAAAATAAATAACGAATATATAACGACTCGTACAAAAGATAAAGAAAATATAAAATAAAAAAAAAATAAATAGAATATATATATATATAAAATAATATAAATAAAATATATATTAAAATATATAAACATATAATAATAAGAACAAAATTATATCAATAATAATAATAAGTAATCATATATAATAATATAAATAATAACATAGTTATAAATAATTATAAACGATAAAAATAACAGAACATTAATAAAATATATATATAATAAATGAGTATAAATAAAAGTATTATAATAATTACAAATTTTGTAAAAATTTTTAACAAATTTACAGAATAAAAAATGTGATAAAAACAATATAAAAAATTTATATTACTTACAGTTGAAAAATCTAATAATAATCGTGTAATAGAAGAAAACATAAAACAAAGCAACATAATCTACACTACACATCAACCATCAGAACATTCTCAACTTACAATATAAAATATTATAAGAAAATAACAAAAATAATAGAAAAATAGCAAAACAACAAAGAACCACAGAAATATAAGTGCATTAAAAAAAAATAGAACAAACATAAAAAAAAAAATATACGAAAAAAAACTCTAAACAAACAACGAGGTGACAGCTACCAGCTCTTACTACTTCTAAATGGTACTCAAAGAAACACCGAAATAATAGTTAAAAAGAAAAAAATTATGGTTAACTTCGGAAGAGAACTAAAAAAGGTAGGCAATTGGAGAACCATATAAACCCACAAATAAAACAAAAGCATCGAAAAAAATCCTGTATCCTAACCAAATATCTTAACAAGTTATTTCAAAAACACACAAAAATGAATAATGAAGTGGTAGGAACTATATTATTCCAAAAAAGTCAACACAAAGCACTATCATCCAAAAACCAAACAAATACACACAACACTATTAGACAGAAGCAGACTATGGAGAGTAAAATAAAAACAAAGTGATGATGTATAATCAAATAATATATATATATTATAAAATAAAACATAATAATAATAATAAAATAAATATTAAATACAGTAACAAAATAAATACGTTATATACAATATATAATAGATAAAATAAATTAAAATAATATACTAATAATATAAATATAATAATATAAATAGAATAAATAAATTAATATATAAATATAAAAACTTATAATAATACATATATAATAAAAAAAAATATATAATATAATAATACTAATATAAAAAAATAGTAAAAAATATAATATCATACATAATCAAGAAATCACAAGTGAGCAGACTCCACAAAGACTAACATTTTTACTACTACTCTTCATCTCTCTCTCAAATCTTCTATCTCTCTCTCATCAAACCAATTATAGCAAATAAAATACAAATATATATACTATACTACACATAAGTATTGATATAAACTACTATACAAATATAATATATAATAATATATCATGTAATATAATAAATAAAATATTAAGGCACATCATATAAAAAATGTTATTAATAATATCAACATAAAATAAAAAACATAATAGTAAAATTATATAATAATATAAAAACTAAAACTAAATAGATACTAGCTACTAAACCAGACATAGTAGTGAAGAAAAAGAGAACACAAAAAAGAGGAATAGAAAAGAGAATGAGAAGAGGAGAAGAAGAGAGAAGAGAGAGAAAAAAAGAGAAGGAGACGAGAACGCAAGAAGACAAGAGAGAAAAGAAGAAAAGAAAGACGAAAAGAAGAAGAGAGAGAAGAAAGAGACAGAGAGAGAGAGAGAACGAAGAAAAAGAGAAAGAAAAGAGAAGAAAAGGAAGAAAAGAAGACTCTGAGAAGATAAAAAAGAGAGCAGAGAGAGAGATGAGCAAACAAATCATTCACAATTTTATATACAATAATTAAAAATATTTCGTCCCGAACATAGAAAAAATTCGATAAAAACTATAGTTATGCTATATAAGAAAAATATAATATAGTCGAACGCAGTTTTTAATTAAATTAATCTTTTATAATATTTTTATATATTACACTATTAAAAAAATTACTATTTATAAATTTAATATATTAAAAAGTATCGATACTTTTTAATTCCCTTTAATATTATAGTTATAATATAATAATTAATTAATATATTGTAAAAATAATTAGTTTAGTAAATTGATATTTAAAGTTATAAATGTCAAAAATGTCTTTAAAATCTTATTCTGGTCGCGCTCGCTTGCAGCAAAAAAAGACGAGAATACACTTGCACCCCACCCAACCAGTTTATTATTAATGTTCGATTGAAAATTAGACATTATTCCAGAAAATGAGCAGAAGTATTCATATTAGACCATAATTAAGTCCCATATGAATAACATTTAAATTATAATAAACATGTAAAATATATTATACTTATTTTTAACCTAATCAAATATGAAAAAAATAAACACATATTTCGACACAAAAAAAAAAAAAAAAAAAATAAAAAAAAAAAAAAAAATAGAGATGAAACAAAACTAAAGAGAAATTTATATTCAACCTTGAAATGAAAATTAATGAAAGAAAAAGACTAAATTAAAATTTAAATCAAGAATATAATAAAAGAAAGCATCAGCAACATGTCCAGAAGCAAGACACGAAAGATGTTAAGAGAGTCACACCACCATGAGAAAAAAAAATAATATGGTATATCAATAAATATAACATAATAATTAGATTAAAAAATAAAATATAAAAAATAAATGATAAAAAATAAAAAAAATAAAAAAATTAAAAATAAATAAAAAAATAAAAATAATAATAAAAAATTAATAATAAAAAATATATAATATATATAATAATAATATATAAAAATAAAAATATATAATAAATATAAGTAATAATAAAAATTAATAATAAAAAAATATAAATATAACAACAATATTTATGAACAGAAATAATAATAAAAGCAATTAATAATATAATAATAATTTATAATTTATATATAAAAAAATAACATAATTTACCTTTCACAATAAACGAAAGATCTATACAAGCATCTAATTACCCGTACGAGTAAAAGATAAATGCCTAAGAGTTACAGAAGGCCAAACCTTCAAAGAATTGCGAGAGCTTTGCTACAGTTCATTAATCAGAACAGGATCAGCTTTGATAAAAGAAAACTGAATAAGAACAACCGTGTTAAGTATTGAAGATAAAGAAAACAAGGTAAATATGAACTGATGTCAAAGTATAATTTAACTTTTATAAATTTTATCAGCAGCGGCAGCGCACAAACACAAACATAATATAATTAATTATAAATAATATAATTATTAACGTCGAAGAGATTCGATTCCCTACGGAAATCGAATCTGAGTCGAAAAAACGATTCCTGTTCCTGTGAGAAATCGTTTTTTACGCACTACGACTTGCCCGAACTCCGGCTCCGACTCCGCTCCGAGCTCCGGCTCCGGAAAACGCAAAAGCAATGCACTCTCTGCTCTGCACAGCTCGAAGCGGAATACTAGAGATCTCAGAACCTACTGAAAGTAAAATCAATAAGATTTAATCTTAATTCTTAATTAATTAATTAAAATTAAAACTTATTAATTAATTATTAATTAATGTATTATTATTCTAAATTAATTATTATTATTTATTATTATCTTATAAATTATATAATATACATTTAATAAATCAAAGATTTAATTAAATCTATTAAATTCATTCAATGAAAACAATGATTATTAATAAGAAATGGTATAAACGCAAAAATCATAAAAAATCTCAGACTAATTAATAATCTTATAGAGAAAGTTAGGAAGTTATACGTATCTAGGGTTGCAAAATATTTGAGACAGGAAGGTGATTAAGAATAAGAGTTGACGATAACCTCGTCTACGACCGGAGAGGTACGTCCCCCCTTAAAAGGTCCACCCCGAAAGAGGGAACACTCCACCCCCCATATAAAGAAAATCCAAAAGATGTTCTGTTTTAAATGGAATTGAGATGAATTTTTGAGCAAGAAGAGAATATTCAGAGTTGAATTCTTCTAGAATAGTCTAGTCATTGGATTTACTGAGACGCAGTGGGCTTTCCGGCACCGAGTGCTGGAGCCACATAACTGCACGGTGCACGCAAAGAGTTAATAAATAGTCGAAAAGAAACGAACACAATCATACCTAATAACAACAACATAGGACTGTCCATAAAATCAATATAAGGGTTAATCGAGACCGCTAGATCTCGAAAAGTTATGAGGGAGTTAAAAGCTTCCGAGATATAGGGTGTCTAGGGCCCCCAATATTAGAGGGGTCAAACCGAAACTGAAAAAAGAATCTACTAATGACAGGTCAAATTCAAACACAACTCGCATTTGGAGTAAGAGAAATGAAGAGTTTGTAATGAGCTTAATTACTGTTTGTTACCTGACGGAAATGATGTGTTAGAAATCAGTAGAGCCTAGGAGTTAAAGTCTTTGTTGGCTAAAAAGTAAATGTTTAGGTAATTGACCCCCGAAGAGATCAATTTGCTAGATGTACTAACGATTATATTCATAGTCAAGGTATGTAGTATAACTCGCAGACGAATGACGAGTGACACTTTGATGAAACCGGATACTTGTCAATTCATAGAGACTTCCAAAGATAGCTGGGTATATATATCGAAATAGCACTGATTGGTCACTTTCGTTAGCTAGGACTTTTGCAGTAGATTAATACCGTCATCTTACCTGTTGCTTGGAATCCCAACAATGATTTACTCGAAAAATACAATAGACCTGAATTCAAATAGCGTACGAGTTAGATGCCAATAGGCGGACGATGGCAAAAATGCCGGTAAGGACTGCAGAGGACAATGAGGTGAGTTTTGATTTACTGAATTTACTGCTTTAAAAAAAATCAGTACACAAAACTAATATACCGCGTATTAATGTGATATTTTATGTCACACAGAACTTCATTTTATTAATGGTTATGTGAGGATTAAAAAATTTATGTATAATATTATATAGATGTTATGTTTCAGATTAAACACTTTGTTAATGATTATGCAGATTATTCGCTTGCGGAATTATGATATTTAAGACGGCTTATCTGGAAAATTAGTTGTTACAACTATCTACGATCAGTGAAGTGATCGAAAAATTTGTATACCGGCTATGTTATTGGCACCCGGCTAAAGTTCTACCTTCATCCGGTTTTAGTCCTGCTTGCACTCTCCTAAAGTCCTACTGGCATGAGATTATAGTCCTGCTGGCATTTGGCTAAAGTCCTGCTGCCATTCGGCTAAAGTCCTGCTGGATCCTGGCTACTGCAGGCAGCAGACTAAAGGTCTACTAGCATCGGTTGAAATCCTGCTGGCATTTGGCTAATTTCCTGCAGGTACATGGCTTCAGTCTGACTGACATCTTGCAAAAGTCCTGCTGAAACCCTGCTAAAGTCCAACTGTCATCTTGATAAAATCTGACTAAAGTTGAAAAAAAAACAGAGGTCGACATTGCCCGACGAACTATAAAGTACAAAAACTTCTTTCATTCCTTTTTAATTTTCAGAGGATGAAGTATTTCAACCTTAAACAGTGTTAGGTTAGGTTATGTTAGGTTACAATGGTGGGTATCCATTTTTAATGATTTTGTTTTATTATTACCATCTTCATTATTTAGATTAGAGGGTCACAAACCCCATTCCACTAACCTTGATTTGGCCTTGATTTTCAAGGGAGGCTTAGGAGGGGAAGGGGGAAAGGGTGTCTAGTCCTTCGGGAGCAACCTATATTTTACAATAGTTTTGTTAAGGGAGGGTGGATGGGGGGGAATGTTATCTTCATTTCCTATTTATTTGTATCAGTGAGGGTCACCAACCAAGGTATGAATCCCGGAAGAAATACTATATTAGTTTTATAAAGGTTGAACCCTGACCTATCTTTCTTTTTGATTCAACAGCCTTGTTCTACGTCTGTAGCAATATCATTAGGGTCAGAAGTATTAGTAGCAGCAGTACCAGTAGGAGAGAAGCAGCAGCAGCAGCAGCAGTAGCAGAGCAGCAGCAGCAGCAACAGTGGTAGTAGATGTGCACTTTTTTTTTTTTGAACAGTTTTTGAATTACTAATAATGACAAAAAAAAAAAAAAAAAAAAAAAAAAAAAAAAAAAAAAAAACATTTATAATTGATAAAATAACAATGAACAATAATGGAAAATTAGAATCGTTTTAGCAGGGTCAAAATACTTTAAACAAATAAGGTAGAAAAATTTAAAACAATAAGGGAAGTTGATAAGCCAATAATAGTTAAAAGATAACTGCAATTAACCTACATATAAAATAACATTGGAGTATATATAATATATATATATATATAATATATATATATATATATATAATATATATATAATTATATATAAATTATATATATATTATATATATAGGATATTAATATATATAATATATATATATATATATATATATATATATATATTATATATATATATATATATAATATATATATTATATATATAAATAGATATATATATATATATATATTATATATATTATATAGATAATATATATATTATTTATATAATATATATATATATATATATATTTATATATATATATTATTTATTGATATAATAATATTATATATAATATATATATATATATTTACGATTTCCACCACCCACTCACGGGCAGAGCATCCCTATTCAAGGAAGATAATCATTGAACTTAACTAAATTAGAAACTAAATATTAATTAATAGGTGAAACTAAAGAAGTTACCCGCATCATATCTCGAAAACTAAGATAGGTACAAGAAAACTGATAACACATATGAAATCAGCGTATGAAAGTTGTATGGAAAATGAAAAAAAAATTTTATTTTTTTTTTTAATTTTTCTTATATTTTAAAACTACGATAGTACAAGAAAACTAATATCAGATTTAGAATCAGCGTATGAAATTTGTATGGAAAAAAAAAATGAAAAAAAAATTGTTTTTTTTTTTTTTTTAACTAAAGAAATACCCAGGGTAAACCGCATCGATGCAAAGATCGGTCACCCTCTGCGGCCTTCCGGGGACGAGCGGCGGGGGACTTTTCGGTCACCCCCCTCTGTCCCACGTTCGGCGCGAGCCCTAAAAAAAAACTTCATATGCTGATTCCAAATATGTTATTGGCTATTAAAAAAATTTTGTTTTTTTTCTATTTTTATCATACACCATCTTCACACGCTGATGATTCCATATAGTGTTTTATTATGTTTTTCTTTCTACCTATCGTTAGTTTTGGAGATATAAAAAAAAATAAAAAAAAAAAAAAAAAATAAAATTTTTTTTTTTGTCATTTTCCGCGTACAAATTTCAAACGCTTGATTCCGATTATGTGGTATCATGTTGTTCTTGTACCTAATCTTTAGTTTTTTGAGATATGATGCGGGAACTTCTTTAGTTTGGCCCTAATTAATATATACTCTAAGTCGCTCTACACCTAGTTATTATATATATATAATATATAAAATATATATATATATATAATATATATATATATATATATATAATATATATATATAGATATTATATATATATATATATATATATATATATATATATTATATATATATAGATATATATATATATATATATATATTATATAGGTATATATATATGAATAGTGGTGTGTGTGTGTGTGTGTGTGGTCGTGTGTGTGTGTACTTGTAATAGACGGTTGTTGACATTTTTCTAATACAATGTTCTTCCTTTTGCCTTACTATGGAGTACTATTACTCTCCCCCCATTCTCCCCTTTCTCATATCCTTCCCCTTTTTTCTTTTTTTTCTTTTTCTTTCCTCCTTTCTCTTTTCTCCACAGCTTCTGGCGGATTATCGCACTGGCTCGGCCACAGTTTTCTCGTATTGGTGGATTTCGAAGATCATCCCGTGTAGGTCGCCTCCATGCTTGAGGACTCACAATACGTCTCCCGGTTCGAATAGTGATACGGTTAATATACGTGTGATTCATTATGCGACTAATGCTATTTAAAACATTATTTACTTAATCATATTTTTTTTATATTTGTTTAAAACTATTTCATTGTTTTTTTTTTTAATTTGTAGTTGTTCTGTTGGTGTTTTCAAGAAAGATATGTTACATGAAGGTTATGGAATATGTAAAGCCGGATTATATATATATATATATATATATATATATAATATATATATATATATAAATTTCTATATATATAGATATTTATATATATATATATTCTATATATATATATATTATATATAATATATATAGATTTATATATATGGATATATAACAGCTATTATATATATATATATATATATTATAATCTTCTCTGATCGATAGGCCATGTAACACTACCAGTTCTTAGTACTTATACAGACACTTTGCCGATTTCTATGAGAAAATTTTAATGCTGGTTACCTTTTTTTTGTTGAAGTAATATTTTATTATTTTAAAGCAATATTTTATTATTTTTCCACACACACCACTATTATGATTCCAGTAATCTTTCTTTCCTTCTTTAGTTTCTTAGATGGTCTATAACTTTTAACAGGTTACACGTAGTTGGCTTGGTAGATAAAGAATCTTTCGAATTGAACATTGGTAAACAAGCGTTTCAAGAGATCGTTCAAATAGCATTTTCTCAGATCTACATTCCTTCTTAAATTCTATAACTATTCTTCATATCATGAAATGGAAATTCACATAATTCGGTGGAGAGGTTGGATGTTCTGAATATTCTAGCTAGCATTCTATTAATTTCGGTTGCGCTCTTTCTGTAGTTTTAGCATCGATTCTTATTTCTTTATCATCTAATCTATTGTCAGGTCTTTGCAGATTACATATATAATAATAATTGTTTTCATAGTCAACTAATGATGTTTTTTTCCTATCTTATATATCTCTGTATCCTCCCCGTGTATTTCCCCTTATGGATAATCGAGAATCTAATCACTCCGTGCTGGCCTTTGACATATCCAAGGCTTTTGACAGGTATGCATTACATGTTTCTGCTTACTAAGCTTTCTTAGGAGTTTTCTTTTCTTCACTTTGCCAACTCGTTTCCTACCTCCTTTCAAATTGCAACATTTTCCTCTGTTAATTAAATGATGGCGTTCTCCCCCCCCCAAAGGAAAAAAAATTTTGTTCATCTATTATTTATTTATCTAATTGTAACGATGCTTGCTCTTGTCTGCTTATTTATTAAACCTTATTAAATAACTTTTCCTATATTTTTATTCTGAAATCTTGGTTGAGGAAAAAGGTCAAATTCTGAGTAGGAACAGGAGTCATATATTTTTAAGGTTCCACACCACTGATCTACGAAGTACGTTATTTATATTTATTTGTTTATTTATTTATTTATTTTTTGTTTTTAATTTTAAAATAATTTCAGTAATTCTGAACAAGAAAACAATTAATACGCATACAAATAAACATACAATCAAACATAAGTTTATATATTCTCGTAGGACTGTTACCTTAAAGATACCTTAAGTTGCTATATCAAGCGATGTGTAGTTCCTGTTTCACGATACACGTTCTGAGGAACCCCCACCCCCACAAATTTTACCCCTGCTTTTAGGGTTTAGGGGGATTATACGAGAGGCGGGAGACACAACAAACAGTACAGCCAAAATGGAAAACAACCAGATAAGAATTTTAGGCGTCTGAAAGCCACGTCGTGTAACGACTGGTGGGAGTGGGGGAATATTGTGTGTTTGATACGGGGTACATTATAGGGGGAAATATTGTGGTTATGTATACGGAGTGAATCCATGCTGCGGAGGGATTGTGAACGGGGAGACAGGACATTGGTCATGTGGTGTCCAGTTTGAAGTCATTCTCCTCTCTCCTCATATATAAGTTATATACTCACTAATATAGCGTATTATAGCTATACTATAGATACTCCTAATTATACAGTTTCATTATATTTATTAAGTCATATATACACTTCATATATAATATTATAGATAATTATATATATTCATTGTATATTATAATATTATATTATATATATAATAATTATACTATATACTATATATATATACTATAGGTCTAAATTTTGTAGAAACTTGCTAGCTGTCTGACTACCGACGGTACCTCAACTTAACCCTAACCTAACGCAACTTGATCCTAAACACTAAACTTTGAACCGTAAATTTAATTTCTCTATATAAATCATACCAGTTTTGGTGATTCTGGAAAACTTAGAAGGTTTTTGGGTTCTTTCACGCTACCTCCTTGTGAGCGTGGACGTCCATGGGGACGTATCATCCATCATAGTCCACGAGTACAGTTTCTACAATATTTGCCACTAATAATTATTATATTATATACTTATTATATATAATAATATATAAACAACAGTTATAATATACTATAATATACTAATTATACCTATACTAATTTATCACGTAATAGTAGCGGAGATGCTACAATCAACGGTATATATTATATTTACTTATATTGTATATACTATCTTTTTACTACAATATCAATGATTGGCTTTTGCCTGTATCCAGAGAATTCATAAGATTACTACCATTCACTAACGTTGCATTCCGCATATACTTTACGCGTACCTATAACCTAAGTTTAAGATTACTTACAACGTACCTACGACAACGTTAACTCCCGACTATATCCCTATAAACTACCTTAGGAGAATTTGTTCGTGTATACTTTACTATACACTGATGGTGTCCTCGCCACGATCAAACTATACCTAGCTAGGCTTCTGGTTTAGAGCGACTTAGAGTATCAATTAATAGACTTATTTAGTTCTACATCATATAGTTATTTTCATATGCAAACAAGTGAATGTTTTGATTATCTGGTAGATAATATACTCCCTATATATAATATGTATATTTAGTATATATATATAATATAATATATATATCATATATATATATATAGTATATTAATATATATATACTACTACCAACTAGTCATCGTAACGCGGAACTTTTGCGTTTCATCTCACTGCGCAGAATATATGCGCCTATCGACTCACGTGCTACAAAATCCTACGCATAATAGCCACCAGCTCTCTCTCATCAATTATTATATATAAATAAATTATCAAAATCGAATTTATATATATAACTATATAGGTATATACGTATATATATATTATATAGTAATATATACTCATATTTATATAATCATATTATAAATATTTATATAGTATATAATTTTATACGTTATAATAAGTATATACACTATTAATACGGTATTATACACTACTACATATTACTATAAAACGAATTTTCGCTTGTATTTATTTCAAATAACCAATGAGGAGTGAGATGGCCAGTTACTAGGAGGGGTGAGGTTTTATTATTAATGACCTCGTTTGAAGGCGGGAATCACGCTTTTCTTCTTTAACGATATTATTAATCTAGTTATTATGATACTACGCAAATAAGCATGTTAACCAATTGCCCAATCAAAGTATCTAGACAGTGTATCGCCCAGCCCCATCTCCCATCCCGACCTCGCCGGAAGCCTGTCACACGTACGGGACTGATTGATGCCGATCCCACACCAAACCATTACTGCCAAGAAAAATAAAGTGTTTGAATCCGCGATTGTTAATCGTACTGTAAATAAACGATAAAATTGTATTTACAACAGTTAAAAATTTAAATGATCTATAGTCTTTAAGTAAGTTAACTAACTTGTTCTAGTATTTCAAGGTTTTATATTATATTTATCTTCTTATATTCAACTTCCTGTGAATACATATATTTTGAATGTAAACATAACAAGCACGTGACTATAGATGCCAAATGTCGCTATCAAAAAATATTATTTCAAGATTTTAAAATTCTTTATTTATAAAATTTGTTTAAATTTTCATATATGTATACCATTTATATTTTTAGGACTAAAAAAGACTATATATTTAAATTCTTATATTCTGGATTAATATTATCGTTAATTAATGCAAAAGAAAATCTGACAATATTACGGAAATACAAAGAACAAAAAAATAAGGAAATCAGGAAAACGAAAATAAAAAAAATATATATGTATTGTTTTGAATTGACACGTGCTAGAAAATATGGCAGCTAAAAATAAAAATAGACGGTTCCCAAGAGGGAAGGAGGGAGGGTTTGGCGAATAGTAGGGGAATGCGCTTACCTTATATGACTTGTCATTTAGTAGGGGGGGTTTCGTGTTCGAGAGTTGGGGGTAAGCGATATATGAAGAAAGGGAGAGAATGGGGGGAGAGTAATAGTACTCCATAGTAAGGCAAAAGGAAGTACATTGTATTAGAAAAATGTCAACACCTCTATTACAAGTAACACACACACACACACACAACACACACACACACCAACTAGGCTACTTATACACACAATATATTATCATACTTATCTCTATTATATATTATTATATATACATATATAATTATTATATACTAATATATGATATAAGTTATAATTTATAGTATCAAAACTATAGTATATTACATAGTGGTATTATTACTATATTACATCATATAGTATAATAGTTAATACTATATCATATAGTATATATATATATAATATATATATATTATACTACGTGTAGAGCGACTTAGCTCAGATATATATTTATTATATAGGCTCCAAAACAAAGAAGTTACCCGCCATCATATCTCACCAAAAACTTAGCACGGCTACAAGAAAAACATTGATCAACATATATGGATCAGGTATGAATTCTTGATACTGGGAAAATGAAAAAAACACATAAATTTTTATTTTTTTTTTTTATTTGTTTTTATATCTTCCAAAGGGACCTTTGTTATTTTCCAGTTAGCGGCGAAGATGGGTTTCAGCGAGTGAAACTGTGAGATGATTAAAAAATAGAAAAAAAATTATGCTTCGTCAATGCTCAATCACCGGATTTTGGACATTCCAGCATATGAATTCTCTTTTTCAGGGGGCTCGGAGCCGACGGATGGGGTACAGCACGTCAGAGGGGGGAACGAGATCCCCCGTCGTTCCCCCGGGAGGCCGAGAGACCCCGCTCTTTGCATCTTTGCGGTTTTTACCCCTGGGTATTCTTCTAGTTAAAAAAAAAAAAAAAAACAATTTTTTTTTCATTTTTTTTATACAAAGATTCATTACGCTGATGTCATAGAATCTGAATATTAGTTTTCTTGGACCGTATTCTTAGTTTTGAGATATAAGAAAAACTAAAATAATGAAAAATAAATTTTCTTCTTTCCATCCTTTCCATTTACACACTTTCATACGCTGATTCCATATGTGTTATCAGTTTTCTTGACCATATCTTTAGTTTTCGAGATATGATGCGGATAACTTCTTTATTTTGATGTAGTTGAAATTATTTTAGTTTCTACATATATAGTATCTTCAATCAGTATATCTCCCTTTGTAAACTAGGGCGCTCTGCCCGGTTGAAGTTGGTGGTGACAACTGTAACTATTCAATATATCCCTATACTTAAGTACTACTTACTTCCGTATTTCAACCTTCCTAGGCACTTAATATATACCTCGAAGTCGCAGGCGACTTGAGGATTATATCATCAATATATCATATTATACTAAAGATATATGTATAACAATCATGTTCATACTATACTTTACATATGATACTATATTTTATATAATATATTATATATTAATTTAATATATATATACTTATATTATCATATAATCATATATTATATATATTCATAGAGGTTATATAACTTAGTATATATATATTGTAATAATATGATATATTATTATATATTATATTAATATATTATATATAATAATACTATATATATATATATATACCTTATTTACTAGCATTTATACTAAGCACTACTATATATAGTAGTATACGTTACTGGCTGCACTGACTTAAAGATCCAGTTACTATTATATATTAGATCTAATTACTTATTATATTACCAACTGTTTACTCTATAACTCGTCAGGTTACATTGCCACGTCATCTCTTTTAACTATTTCATCTGGCTACTCAATTCCCCTTCATTGTTTTATAACTTTTTTATCTGACTCGTATTTTGTTTATTAAGTCACTTTTGTACCCTGCTGCTAAACCGATTCTTTTTTCAATCCTATTATTCATTGTCTATTTTTATCAATATATAAATGTTCTTTTTTGTTTTTTTCAGTCGATATTAGCTTCAGATTCAAGAACAGCCGTTCAAAAACAAAAACAAAACTGATGTACTCTACTGACCCACTGTTGCTGCTGTGCTTCTCTCCTCACTTGGTTACTGCTGCTACGTAATCTACTACTGGTCTCTAATGGATATTCAGGTACGGACGGTAGAACAAAGGACCTGATAGAATCCCAAAAAGAAAGGAATTTTTAGGTCAGGGGTCACCTCTAACCATACTCTATGAAAATCTACTAATCAAGTATTTCTTCCGGGACTTTCTACCTTGTTGAGGCGGTTAGACCCCATCCGACCGATACAAATTAAATAGGAAATGAAGAAGACCATTCCCCCCCATCCACGCCCCCCTCCATCAACAAAAGCTATTGTTAAATTAATATAGGTGTAGCCTCCCGAAGGACTAATGACCCCTTGTCCCCCGCTCCCCTCCTAAGCCTCCCTTGTTAAGAGCGCAAGGCCAATTAAGGTTCACGTGATGGGGCTTTGTCCTCTTGAATCCATATGAATAATCGAGATTCCGGTAATGAATAATTGATAAACAACAAATCATTTCAAAAAGTCGAGGATACCTCATCCATCTGATACCTAACGATACAAACCCCGTTACCTAGTCTCACGACTGAATTGGACGATCGAACCGCTGGTTTTAGAGAAAATTTAGATAAAGGAATGAAAATACAGTTTTATGCCACCTTACATATTGAATTCGTCCGGGAAAAAATACTCTGGCCTCAGTTTTTTTTTTTTATATTTATTCTTATTTTTTTTTTTCTAGTCAGATTTCCTATCAGTGGATGACAGGTGGACTTCAGGAGGGTCTCAGCAGGACTTTAGCAAGATGCCACGTCCAGACTTGACAAGCCCGCTGTACCTCGCAACGAAATATTTAGCCTATTATAATTGGCCACGGCAGGGATTTTAACCGGTGCTGTGGACCTTTAGTCTGCTGCCAGCAGTAGACAGGAACCAGCAGGACTTTAGTCAAATGGCAGCAGGACTATAACCTCATGCCAGTAGAACTTTAGGTGGATGGAAGCAGGACTATAACCGGATGACGGTTAGACCTTTAGCCTAGATGCCAGTAATAAACTTTAGCGCCGCCGAACTAACATACGTAGCAGCCAATAACCTAGTTAGCCAGTATACAAATTTTTCGACAACTTCACTGAGGTGGTTAGTAAACTTTTCCCAGATGAAAGCAGCACTCAATTTATGTCCCAGAACTTTAATTAATTAAAGGCGAATTAATTATTATTATTATTATTATTATTATTATTATTATTTCCATTATTATTATTATTATTATTAATTATTATTATTATTATTATTATTTACATTTCCGTGAGGAAAAATGTTTATAACAAAAGATAATTTTTTTATTTTATTAATAGTTTTTATTTTATCACACTTTAAACATCACTCTCCTTATTATTTTATTATTATTATTATTATTATTATTATTATTATTATTATTATTATTATTATTATTATTATTATTATTATTATTATTATTATTATTATTATTATTATTATTTAATATCCTTATTATTATCTATTTATCATTTATTTATCTATTATATTATTCATTATTATTATATTATTATTATTATTTATTATTATTTATTATTATGGTGTAGTATTAACCAGCAGTTTGTTTGTTAGTTATTTTATTATTAATTATTATTATTATTATTATTATTATTATATTTACTTATTATTATTTATTATTATTATTATTATTATTATTATTATTTATTATCATACTTATAACTATTATTATTATTATATGATTCTCATAATTATGGTAGTAATAAAAGTAGCGATACAGCGGCTACGTACCCCAAGCTAGGTAGTGAGGATTTATTGACTTATCATGTTAGCATACAATAGATCACGCCATTCACTCACTATCACATGTAATAGAACTCAACTACCGACACTCTGTTAATCACTCTTGAGTGTCGGGCAAAGAGTTAGTACTAAGTCCCTATGGCGCCAGAGATACAACATCTAGAATTTTTCAGATAGGAATAATATACCTATACTATGATATACTAATGGGCAGATCACTACATAATATATAGATATAACCCACTATATATTACCCGGGTAGAATGATATATATAATATATATTATACTTCAATATATATCGATATATATACTACTTACTAATATTACGATATCCTATCTGATATATACTAACTATATATATATATTTAATGTATTAATATAATATATATATATTAACATATATATATATATATACTATGTATATATATATATAATATATTATATATATATATAATATATTATATTATATATATAATATATATATTATATATATATATATATATATATATATTATATATATATATATATATATAATTATTATATATATATATACGATATCTATCTATATATATATTACGTCATACGTATATACATGTCGAGCTTTATCATGCCAGACCCACCTTTGCGCACCTGCATATACATATCGATTGCATCGGATGTCGAACACCATTTCATAAAAGTCATGAAGAGTCAAATTTAAACTATGGTAATAAAACAGCTTCACATCTTTTAAAAATATTTTTAAACAAAAGATGTTTACCATCTATGTAACCTTACTTAACGTATCATAACCTCACTTAACGTAATTTATTTTCATACATTTATAATTTATTTCACTTTGCATTGTTTTTAGAAAAAAAAGACGCTCTGGCACCGTGGGATGTTAATATTTGAAAGGGTAACGTTAAGTTTTTAAAAAAAAATTTGACAAGCTTAACTGGAAGCAGTAACCCGACATTGATATATAATATATATATATATATATATACTATATATATATATATATATATAAATATCTATATTATATATATAATATAATACGACTTATGATATATATAATATATATATATATATTTATATATATATATATTTAAAAATTTACATTATTACACTACTTCAATATTATTCTTGTGATTTGAGCAATGACCCAGCCCCCTGTACCCTACTTTACAAAACGTTGTCCCCCTCACCCCCCCCCCCCCACCCGTATAATGAAATATGAAATAATTTCGACTAAATATATAGAGTAATGAACTTAAAGACGCTTATCATTTTGGTTATCTTAAATATTGAGGAAAGAGAGAGAGAGTAGGTTTCTTAAAATGATATGTAGCAAAGATAGTCAATGAACAATTGTTCCATATGAATTCATTTTTAACAATAATAAAAGAAGAAAAAAAATACCTGCATATATTAATAAATTATTTTTATGGAATAGATTAACCCTAAGACTATCGGTTACTATTTTATAATTAAACAATTGGTGGAAATATTATCACTCTGAACTTCGGAAGTGTGTGTGTGTGGTGTGGTGTGTGTTGTGTGTGTTTGTGTGTTGTGTGTGTTGTGGTTGTGTGTGTATGTGTGTTGTGTGTGTGTGTGTGTGTGTGTGTGTGTGTGTGTTTGTAGGTGTGTGCGTGTGTTTTTCTCCCTATATTGCAATATTGTATTTTTTATTTCAAATTCTCAAACAACCTACCTTTACTTATTTTAATGTATAAACTCTCGCAACCTTGGGCATATTTAACAAAAACCCAATAATTTCATATATCATAACAAATAAGAATAATATATATATTATTTATATATATATTATATATATATTATATATATATATATAATATATATATATATATATATATATTATATATATGGCAAAGATTGTAGATTGGTGGCCTATAGTCAACTGGCGTTTGCGTGCCGTGTGGATTCAGTCCGCCCGTGGCTTTGAGGTCGCATGGCTTGATGGCTTTCTAGAATATAGCTTGACAGCGGCCATGCGTACGTCTATACTTATATTTATAAACTAGTATGCTTAACCAGCATGGGTACTACTACGTAATAATTATACCTACGTATATAATATATATATATATATATATATATTATATATATACTATATATATATATAGCCATACTATACTAGCTAATATAAAGAATTAGTGATTTTTTAAATACTACTCCCACTCGCAACTCTAGCATCGGTGAGTATATCCGGCCGTAGATCTATTCATGAGTTGTCCGGTGGTCTCTCTTGCCGAATCAATTTCAGGTGGATCGACGGCTGGCGTCGACTTCTCCGTCACCCCACCTCTGTCCCCCCCATCGGCTCGCAGGCCCCCTTAATATAGTAAATATACTTACTTCTGTTCGACTTGAAATTACAAATCTCACTTACTTAAGGGCGGCGCATCCGTAAGGCCTGTCCCCATTGGGAGAACCAGAGGAGGGCAACTCATGTAAAGTCCCGCTCCTCCCCGTCCTGTTCACCTCTGCCAAGAGCGGCCGTCAGACTGACGCCAGGGCACAACCTGTATCGTAGATGCAGTCATACTCATAGGCATCAGCGGGTTGATCTCGTTAAGTACTTATAACAACTCAATTAAAAGCATACGACTTTCTAAGTTTTTTACTGATATATACAACTATACGGCGCATTGCAGTCCACATATGCGAAGAAGGCTCTCTCAAACAACGACCAAATTGGCGATCTCGAAGCCACATTGGGCGGGATATCCTTGTAGTTGATAGTAGGTTTACATCGCGCCGTGCACTCAATATACCCGTATAGATAAATATTACACCGCCTGACGCATATTAAGTATTTATATACAATAACCGAGTAATAAATACTGCTTAGCATCTAGGTTATCGTTACGGGTTCCTTGCTGACAAAATCAAATATGTAAAATATCATTACTCGTTGCAAATGCACTCAATATATCCAAATATTATAAGTCATCTCAGACGTTTTAACGTTCGTATTAAAACGCTACTGTGTTTACCTTAACGTAAATGGAGCTCCTTTTTAAAGGTACATATGTATCCTCTAGCACCATTATCCCAAGCACCACCCTGTATACGGGTGCTTTCGGTGCACCGTTTATACCTCATATAGGTGAATACTGGTATTCTATCCAGTATCTATATGTACTATACTGTAATTTTTAGATAGTAAGAGCTAATCACGTAATAACACACTCCAGTAACGCACACTTCAGGTTCTATTCCTAATGTTCTACATATACCTCCTATAATACTATTAGTACTACCTATTATTACTCCTGACCCCTAACACCACACGTTACCGCTCAGGTATATCGGTATAACTCACCTCATTCGTATGTAAGTTAATACCTTTTAAAGGAAACAGAACAGATATCCCAATAACGACATAAGTATCAAAAAATCATTTCTTTCATTATGCTCATATTATATATACCTATATCGGATACCTATCACTTCAAGTAGCTCTCCATTGATACCCTACCACTCACATCGTACGGTGACAGTATTAGTTCAGGGGTACCTTCTATTATGAGTACACCACAGCTATATCATATCGATGACTATGATACATATACCTTCACGTATCCTAGCGACTAGTCATGTATATACATATATATATATAAATAAAAAGTACTCTGTACTACCTGTAACTATCGTAAATTGTCATTCCTACATAAACGTTACTCATCTGATCACCTCTACTTATTAGTCATAAACTCAGGCGGATAGAATATTAACCCTTAATACACCTCGAGTATACGATCGCCTACTAATGACACCCACCGACGCCTCCTTCTATCGTTACCTATACATATGCATAATATAACGTAGGGCTGTATCATTAACTTAGCGAGTCGATACGCCCTAGATACATAACAGCTTACAGTAAACCACTACACCTAACCCTAATAATATTTTAATCTTTCACTTTCAATGTACTGTAATTTCGTTAGTCCTGATTATTCAAGTATCTACTATACACACTACTACTAATACTCTACCTAATACTTACGCCTTATATAACATAGCTATAAATTGTATCATCCTATATGTGATGTATACTATGAATTTAAATTCATTAAGCTCTTTCCTACTACTCTGTTTAGGTAAATAGTTAGTATAGAAGATACTAATAAATACCCTTTTGACCTAATTACATATATATCCGAGCGTCTCCGGCTGCTATCCGTACTGTCAACCGTTATTCTACCCTGTCGATTGCGTCCTAGACACGTTACTTTAGTGTGAATATGAGATTATGTTAGAGACTTTATCATAGTAATCACTATAAGGCATCGCATTTTACCTAGTGTCATTACATCAAGTAGCATAAGTACAGTAATTTATGCCACTATTACAAATATATCTACTATCACTAGTCTATTGATGTGTCCACCACTATACCTACACTACTACCACTGAATATGGTCTCAACTACAGTCAGCTAAATGACACCTAGGCGCTACTAATGTCAGCAAATCTAGCTCCTCCCCTTGTTACATCACGTACCCGCACTAACTAACGGAATACTCATACATATAATCGTCAGTAACGCCATACTCGCGTACTATGCTTCTTGACTGGTACTAGTAATACGGATTATATAGATAGTCTTAACCGAGCCGATTAGTGTTATATTTATACCGTACCTATACCTCGTTAACCCTAGTATACGTACGCTGATAACTAAATACCCCCTGCATGAGCGATGTGACAATTAGACTAACACCGTTATCCTCTCTCACATTAGAGCCACACGCCTTTTAGATACGTTCATCAAATACTAAGCCTTTAACTACACATCGAGAAACTACGCTCAAGAACATCACCTTATGGCTCAAGACACACTATAAGTTCAGTTACCTCAGACGCCAGCTTCCACACTACAGGTCCTCTCAATGTTATTATCTCCGGGATCCAGCTGAGCATCTACCCTAAACACTCACTGGGTACGTGTTGCACTGTTTTACGATAGCTCACGCCTATGCGTGCGATATTGGTTCACAACCACTTATTAACAATTCTCAGCCCACATAAACATAAGCCACTATCTCAGCGTTTCGCGATAACATCCAACATTTTGCGGAGCTCTTCGTATCCGTCCGATAACAGCCATTCTATCTGTCCTTCATATTTATTTGCCATGCGTAGATAACTCAAGCCCATTTAATCTTTAGATAATCGATCATCTTTACCTAGACACGTGATCGATCTAATGTTGTGTTTCTACTGTTTTGCTCGACGATCCCTCACCACTGGTTACCAAGACATGATTTGTATAAGCAATGGAGACACGCAGCTCTCTCGTACCGGTCGCTCCATCTGTCTAGCGAAGAAGACAACGCAATTCACCTTGTACCACGTTCGTACGGTGCCTAAGTAAAGTCTGAAGCTAAGTTCGCTATTTTGAGGTTTACCTACATATCGTCATTCTGTGAGTACTACGGAACACAGCAAAATCACGATCTGATTACAGAAGGATCATTTCTTGGCCAGGGAAACGTCACTTCGTCTTCTCCTCTCGCTCTCATCGCTCCTTCTCCAGTCTCGTCCTCCTACTCTATCGTTCTCTACCTCTTTCTCTCATCAGTCTCTCAATCATCTCTCTACTCTATCTCTTACGATATTGCCTATATTCGCTTACGTACTTAGCATATGTATAACATAATTGCCCTAGTTATAACTTCGCTAGTGATACTACTCGTATTCATCGTACTTAACCTAGGAAATGCATTATTAACATACCGACGTACCATCCGCGCTGAGCAATACTCTGCGCTACTTCACTAGTCAATATGCTCAGGTATAAGATTAGCTACCTATATTTCCTCATAAATAATCATCTACAGCCAAGTCATCTACTGCTCTAATACTCTACATATAATCCCTAAAGTATATATTGAGTACATGCATCTTATATTATACGCCCACCCACCTCTCTTTACTCTATACCATACGATACACTATTACATCTAATAGTACCTTCACACTATGATCACACTTAACGCGACCATCGTATCATTGTATCGCTTACCCTTACCCGTCATTATGACCTACTATCTATTAGCGATACCTCAAAATCTTCTATTAGACCTCTAACTTAATTCAACCTTACGTCAACTAACCCACTTTATTTTTTGCCTGCCACCCACCCATTCAGGTCACGCGTATAATGTTCTTAACCTAAGTGTCAGATAATCTTCTTGTTCTTTACACCCAATCATAGTGGTCCAGATCTTTGAGATATATTTTTCTTTTTCTTTCTTCTTTCTTTCACTGTGTCAAATATAATTGCTTTACCCGTCCTCTCCGGTCATCTAGAGGTGCCACGGCTCTGGATCCTGGGCTATAACTGATTAAGCCGACACCTCAACAATGTAAGTTGTCGGTCCTTCAGGTGCCGACTGCTCAGAAGGGGTCAATACGCACATCGATTCATTAACAATAGTTACAACTAACGTCCAATAGATATGATTCTGTAATATTCATGTCTCTTCAGAAAATTAGCTCACAGCTTTTTCGCTTGTTTGACTAACTAGTGTCGGTGGGTATTCTCGGTAAAAGAAAATTGACAATTATACTCCGCAATGATAGCGTACGCAGATCTCTCTACAGAATAAAACTCCACAATCTTCAGTCATATTTGCTGGAGTCATGACTCTTCACGTTCGTTATTGAGAACTACGCGCTTAATACCCGTCAAAACTACGATGTAAAAAAACCACAAAAACTACGACAAAAAAAACACCACAAACTATTTTCCTCTTAGTCTTTCGAATAAATATTACAAATATCTCAAGCAACAAGTACGGACCACTTGAATCAGACAACCAACACCAAACAAAGACTCATGATATACATAGTAATTGCGGAAATAGAGCAACGATATGAAAGCTTGTTATTACAAATCATAGAAAATCCACCCACACTCAATACAAATTAACGAAATAAGCCTAAACAATACTAATCAAAAAACACCAATTTGTAGCGGTGTGCTCAATAGGAAGCCGACGGCCAGCGTACACTGGTAGGGAGGCGATGGCGCTTCCATATTACGCCCGTCATCAAGTGACGGGTAAGGAGCGACGCATGCCACAACCCCACGCCTAAGCGCACTCTCCACATACTACAACCCGAAGCAGACGGGCCGTTTCCGGAGTACTCCTCCCCCTGGGTTGAGCAGCGAAATCCTCCTAACGCGCTGTTCGTTCAGCCCGCGAAAGGCGGAGAGACCGACTGACTCTGCCCACGTTCACTTGTAGCACTTGATTTACCCCCAATGTGGCGAGCTATTTACCTTTAGTTATAGACATACAATAATTATAATCAAGACAATTTAAAAAACCGGTTCTGAGTATATCCGTGCTACAACTGTTTAAGTCGGCCTGTTCGTACTCTAGTCCGTACTTTGTTGCGTAAGAAATCATGCTTCCTTCTATGTGTCACCCCACCTGAACTAACTTTCATTTTCGTTGCGGTATCTATATAGTAGCAATATTATCATTAATAGACCACAATCAATAAGACATTTAACCAACAACACATTCACGTTAAGAGTCACTGGACCAATGCTAGTGGTTCAACAACAGTAAAAGGCTCCCTACGATCTTAATACACGTAAGTGTCACTATTCCGATTAACCCCTGTACACATAGACTTGAGACCTAGTCAATATGATAAGACTCCGGAATCCGTCAGTATTCAAATAGTTTATATAGTATCTATACGGCCGCTAGGGCATGATATGAGTGGCATCTAGTATTCAATTCGTAGCTAAAATAAGTCCTCATAGATCATTCATGGCCATATATATATTATACGCTCCTCCGATTGATATCGCATCATACTTAACTGCGCTATACAGCCTCCATCAGGTACCTTTACACCTGATGAATACCTATATCACATAAAGTAAGCGATTAGAGAGCACGCATTAGCACCATCAGGCTCTCTTCTCATTCAAAAATTTGGTCAGCAAAGTCGGATCGCATCCTAGCATTTCGCCCAAATTATCGACATATTTTTGGACCATCAGTTCAATCTAATCTGTGCCGACTGAGACCTTTTCGAGCCAACATCACTAAATCACCAAAAGCTTTTACTTGGAAGACTGTACACTTCTCTTCTAGTATGCTCTCAATAGCAGAATCCATCACATTAGCGAACTTGTTTCTAGGTCTCCTGATTGCCAATCTACTCTTCCATAATTCTTAATCGTACAACACATGCCCAAGAAGTCCTGCTTACGAGCAAGTTTCATACTCTAATACGGTATCTCTCTTTTGAGCTTAAAACAGTTACTGCGTTTTGCGTCTGCACTACCTGGCCCACGATTCCGATCCGGTTTCGATGTTTGACACCTCCGCCATCTAACACCAGTACACCAAATCTAGAGCGAGTAACGGCTCAGAGGTATATGGTTATGAACTTGCACTACCATGCCTGTATGAGTTTTATTGGCCCAACAGGATGCACCGGCTAGCTGAGGGGTCATAATCGGATTGCCGCTGATAAATTATTTAGACCATGCATTACGCGAGCTCTCGGGCCCGGACGTCAGTCAGGCTCGCTCTCAAGGTGTCGAGCGACCCTGCGTGCAACGGTACAGTAGCGTGAGACGCACCATTTTGGACGCATCCCCGCTGGTCGCTCGGTTGGACATCGCTTGCAGCGCACACAAGGATTCCAGTTTATATTAAGTGCGGCGTGCCTCTCGGTATGGCTGTTGGTCGGTATGGTGGTCCGCTGGGTAGGCGCACTACCTACTGATCTGGGAATGCGACTTCAGCGCGATGGCCGTGAGCGGGCCGGCTTACCATATTCCCGGTGGCTGGTGGCCAACACTAATCTTGTCGAGATCTTTAGACACATATCCTACCCGCCTTCACGTGCTTACGAATACTTTTTCGTATTCTCGCTTAACTAATGGTGTTCCTCCATCTCAATGGCGCTGTAGGCCTAGCCTTTTTCAAGTGCGGGCCGGCGAAGACTGCTCTTCCTAGGCGGCCTATTGTTAGCCGTGATATGACTCCGGCAACCCGGATGTGAGGAATACCTAGCAATCCAATGACCTCTATTAGAACCTTGTGCGGAAATCACAGCCGGCCGACGTCTCGCGCTAATACCCACTCAGATCGCACGGGGCACAAAACGCGTAAGCGTGCGGGTGAGCGTGACTTCTTTTCATTTGGGCTTTAAGTTTCTGACCCGAAAGGAGGTTTACCATCTTCCTCTGGTGCAAATAATCTCTGCCTGATATCATCTTTGGTAACGCATATATTAACTTTACCTATCGTCGGTCTCACTAACTTATTTTATTAGATCGACTCTCGAGTTACGACCCTCGTCCGACTTCGAGTTGAATTTAATCAATTTGGGCACTAAACATTTCCTTAGAAATATTCAACTGCCAATAATTATGAGGCATAAATTTAAATGACAGACTAATCACCACGTACAGACTCGATCCGACAAATGTCTATTCCAAGCAGTACAAGATTTCTGTATCACAGTCGATCATATAACCTGATCATAATCATAAAATGAATAACACTTTAAGTACTAAATAAAAAATCTCTTGATAATAACGGCCAATAAACCATAACATCTATCTTTTAATACGAATAACAGATTACTCTGACTGATTGCTAGTATAACGAGCAAGATGATAGATACTAACCGATAATAGATATACTACATTATAATACTAATCCATTATAATAACTCATCTTTAGAAGTAAGATTTCAAAACTAATGCGAAATAATTAAAATAATAAATTAACTAAATAATCTCAGTCTTGTCATTCTGAAATGTCATATATAATAATAACTGAATACTTACAGGCTTCAATCCAATCTGCTTAACTAGATCAATTAACACCACAGTTATAAACCTCGGCTTAGATATTGTAATTCGTACTTTCTTGAAAAAGCTTCCATGTGTTCTCTTCACATGTTTACAAAGTGCGCCACCGATATGTTCAGTTGCCAAATTGGAAATTACGGGACAGGCGCTCCCATGTCTGCCTTATACTATACTCACTACTATTCCCTATACGTGGGCCGCGATCTAAATTACCGATATACGTCTACGAATAATAACTCTAATAAGATTGTAGACGGATTAGATTATATTACCAAAGATATCGTATAGCCTCACGAATAATCGTTACTTATACTTACTAAAGCCGCCTATACCTCTACAAGATGTAGCCTTTTGAGTAAACTAGTACTCTGAGCTCATATGATTAGATACCCTATAAGCCTTCGACTTGTAATATCATGAAGATGGCAAGTCACCTCTATACAGTTCATATCACTATAATAATTTGATCGTATCCTATAGAGTATAATAGTAAGTATACTAAGCCCGTAGCATATAATCTATAACTCACCCATCTGACACTATACGTGATACTAGAGCTACTAATCTGAGTATTACTACCATTTATTCATACCGTCCTGCGACGTCAACACTCATACATTGATTAACTTTTAATCATATATCATTGGATAATACATATGTAGCCTCTAGTTATACTACATATCAACCCCAGCACTAACTACTGTACTATCTTAACATAAGTTCTGTTAATCATCTCTATACCAATGTAAATATGATGTCATTCCACGCCCGCGATGAATTATCCTTCCGTCCAATGACTCACGAAGTGACGCTATTCATTATATACAAATTACTATTTACTAACTGAAGTACTACAGCCCGCTAGTAATATTCCTAAAGTCGCACACTTCTTATAGGTACTGGTCTACAAATGAGAAGCTACTATATTCAAAAAGCATACGAACTATTAAATCTATTTAATCACTTATCATAATATAATTTATATTTGGCTGGTATATAACCACTATTCTCAAATATACTACTATTCGATAGTCCTTTAATATATAGATACTATAACGCTATAACTAGATGTTACAGATCATTTATCTAGTTAACGGGTATACTTGAACCTATATAGTATAGATCCTAGGTACCTATTTATATAACTCCGATAATAGCGCTTTACGGCTAGTTTATCTCGAATCCCCACACACCATACGGGTAATATTATTCATATATAATACTTATAGATACGTTAGCCATGCATTGTATCACTACTATTTATTTTAATCCCAAACTTTTACCTCAGTGGAGCAAAGTGCTTACAAAAAAGGTACTAGTAAAAGTTTAACGTATATTATAATATATATGTACATATTAAGTATATATAGCCAGTATTATTAATAATAATACTATAAACCTTATTTCTATATCAAGAGAGAGTTTATAATATCATATATATTCAGGAACGGAATCCCTCGGGGTCATACACCTTATAGTAACTATATATGATAATAATATACTATATATATAGTATAATATTATATATTATATATAATATAGTATATAAGTATATACTAAATATTACTGTCGGATAATACTACTGCATATATACTATATTAGCATACCGAGCGGCTTACGTTAATATCCTATATATTATCATATATAAAACACTGCTATTCAACACATATCATGTCCCCTAAGGTTGTATATAGTATATTTATTCGACTAGCGTACAGTCACCTAGATATACTATTATATAAGTATGATAAATACTTAAGCCTAGTCATACGAATAGGTATATTACTACGTATTCGCACTATTATACTTCAAGAATATATATATATGTATATCATCAGTATATTATTATCATCATACTAAGCTGAAGCTATTCTACACTTCCCTAATTGGGTCTACCCTTCTACATTAGCTATTATACCGTATGCATATAATATTTACTAACAATCCAGTATGATTAGGCTATACTAATATATAATATATAAAATCATCTAATTATTATATCATTAAGTATACACTACATTATATATACACTTATATATCGTTGTACCATATGCCACGCCAGTTACTATATAGGTTCCTATTCCTATTCAGCCTAACCATCCATTAACCGCGCATCGGCTCGCTCCCTTCATATACTGCCTAATATGGTATCATACTGACGTCTACCGCTCTTATCGCTCCGAGACCACTCAAGTATACATCACATATACACCTCTAGATAAATTTACAATTGTTCATTATAGCAGGAATTTTATATCGTACCCTCTACTCTACCACATACCTATAACGCCTCTGCCTAGTCTCCTAACTTAATATAGATATGATACAACTTTAACGAACTATCTACTCCTAGCACATCCTGATAAATACCTACCCATATACTGTAAGTATCCTAGTAACTACCTACGAACGTGACTCGACTCCAGTACGTAAGCTACCGGAACAAATTCTTATTAACTACGCCCCTTCTACCGTGATTTATCGCACTCGATCTAAGTTATCGTATAGAATAACTACACTTACAGATGATTATCCTAAAAGAAACCTCGTTCCTGAAGCTTGCCTTCAAACTGCTTTCTCTTGCTGAGCGCGTACTCACCTACTGATAGCGCCTGGTCAGTATACCCGAGAGTATAATCCCACACACTTTAATCCAAGATCTATATGACTTATAGGTATCTTGTCAGCAGTTGAGCACTAATCTTACGGTTGATCCTTCATTATTACCTCACCTAACATTGGCGTGTTCACAGATATATAATCCCCTTATACTAGGACCTTAGCGATAGCCTTTTATCTACCTTGTAATTAACCAGAATCAATTAGATTATCCTACTTGACCGAAGTCAAAGCTCACGATATCACGCCACTGTCTACTAGCCTTTCGTGTACCACATTACGTCATTACCAGCAATGATTCAGACCTAACAGTTAGTAGGTCATTATATCAAGTACGCACAATTACTACGGTAACTCTAAACTTAAACCCTATGCTTACAGTACTATTAATGTACTATATTATTATGAAATAATGTGAGATACGACTTAAAAATAATATAACCGCTTTCCCTGAAGTTACGGCCTCATTTATTATCCACCAATTCGCTTCTCGCATTGGAAATACTAGTCCACTCCTTGTATAGCATACAAACCGTCCGCCCATGCGCCCTCCCGCCGATAGCCTTACCTACTTTCACCCCTCATAAAGCGGATACTCATATTGAGCACGGTACCACATACTAAGCACATAAGACATATATATTAGAAATCCATAATATAGAATATTTAAGTTAAAATTCTATCTTATGTTGATTCCGACTCGAAGCTACACTACATAGTTTATTCATATTTAATCTCACTAATACGAAGATACGCCTTACGTCTCCATGATTTCTGACGATTTATCGTATATAGGTTATAACTACTATACCTGAGTAATGTACATTTGAGTAATCCGCCGATTGTCTTAGCGCCAATCCGAATTCTTGTAGTCAGCATAGTAGCCCTACAATATCGTCCGTAGATATTCACTGATCAGCTTATTCATGCACCCCATTGACACAGCGATCCAAGGTTAACCCTATTCTCTGGGCTTGGATACCGGTAAGTTAACTTACTACCATAGCCCTAGACCCTCACTAGCTACTAACTACGGTCATTTATACTGAACATGATCCTTCATTTACCGTAGATGGCACTAGTATTGAATCGTCCGATGTGTAATATACATCATATATGTACCAAATACTTACGATAGTCGTTAATGTACCGTCATCATTAAGAGTAATAATCTCCTCCATCACTTTCTTCATTATCACTTCATCCAAAATTATCTCATACCCACACTCGTTAGATAGCCAATGTATACAGCCTAGAGTCAAGTGCTTAACCGAATAGTCCCCTTATGTCACTAACGATGGCAATATTAATACTAAAGCCCACGCCATTGAGCGCGGTTCATACCCTCATGTTAATAACGTATCTACAGTATATCAATATATACGTTCGTAATATAAGTACCTACCCTATGCTACCTACCATTCGCTCTCAGCGGTTTAAGAGCTATGCGTTACACTCACATATCCGCCTAAATTAACTGCGTCTATATCATAACATGATATACTATAATCATGACAGACCTTCCGCTGATAAATATTATCAAGCTCCGCTTGATATATATTACCTGGTCAGGTATATCAATCAACACAATAAGCACACTGGCTTATATTACCATATGCGCTTTAAGTTGGTGACTCTACAGATTCATATATACGTAATATAAAACTATTTACGACTTATGTATCATTGATAATTATCCTTCTATATTTATCCTATAAGTACTACACGCCCAGCGCGCCGACTAGATCACGATAGTGACACTTAATAGGATTTCTCCTACTTACGTAATTCCTATATAAGACCAGACTAATTATTGACACACGGGCACTATATTAATCAATCCCCACGCTACGCAACTTTATCTCTCAATTCAGATAGTTCATAGTAGTAAGATCATCTCCAATATCTATTACCTATTGTAACCTTCATTATCATATCTTATATTCTAAACTAGCCTAATAGTTATTTCATTATGCCTCTGACCTGACAACATAGCCTATATATATTACTCGCTCTACTATATCTATCGTCGTTTAATAGATCTTAGTATCTATATACGATTGATGACGTTTATACGTATGATTATCTTACCTCAACGCACTTATCATAATCAATTCATCTAATACTAGGATTAGTAGCACTGATCTAAGTCCGTATTATAGCGTTAGCACTGATACATTAGCCCTCGGACATAATATCAATCAGCGATCACGTCTACTAGTGACTATCTGGATACTCAGCTTAAGTATGGTCCATCATGCTGACTACTAAGCCAATAAGGGCCACGGCATATCTGTACTTCGCAACAATGCGCTTTGTCAGCCACCGTTGCGATCTCGCAATGTCATCAGTATATACTGACCCCTACTTATGAGATTGTCCTATTCAGCCTCTCCTCACATCCACTGGTAGCTTCGCGGTCCAGAAATGATAATGTACCGACTTAGCTAACTTAGTTATGAACATAGGGTACTTACGGCAAATCCTCAGCGTGCATAAAGTTTATTTATCTACGATGACATATAGTCGTACGGCGGCTACATACCGCAGCTCCTCATTACTATACGCGTCTCTATACCAACTTACAATCCCATCTGTATGCCTGGGCAATTATAGTCTCACAATTGTCCTCCGCCATACATAATTTGAATTCTACATTCCAAACTCGGTAATACCTTTACAAGCTATTTATATCACCCGTACTTATAACTCATACGGGCCATTCGTGAGCTGAGGTAGTGCCTCTATTCGTCATCACGCGCGACATCTTATACGTAGCGCATAGACTCGGTCGTAGACTAAGATAATACAACGCAAACTCCTACAACCTAAGAAATTTATTATTATATTATTATATATATATATAATACTATATATATATATATATATATATAGACCAAACTTCGTTAATTAATGGAACTAAAAATAGACCAACAGTAATTTTAATTTAGAGGAACAGGGGTTTAAACAAATTTCTTAGTAAAAAAAAAACAACAACAAAACAAACTACAGACACACACACACCACAACACACACACACACCTACACCAACACACCACACACAACACACACACACACATACACACACACAATGAATTATCCTTTTTTTTAAGCGGATGAGGTTTATCTTCACTTTTTAATTACCTTAAAATATAAAAATAAAACCACCAGCGGAAAATAATGAATATAGAAAGAAGATTCTCATAATAATATTTACTCAGGAAACACCCCGTTGAATTTAATTATATATTATATATTATACTATATTACTATATTATATATATATATATATTATATTATAATATATAATAATATATTATATAATATATATTATATAATATATATATATAGTATATATTATATATGTAGTGTTAATTTTATATATGGAATGTATAGACGATTGTGATGGATGACATTTAGATGACCGTATTTATAGCCTTAAAAGAGGCACGTTAGATATGGAGCTGCTAACCCGTATTTATATATATAGTATATAATATATATATAATATTATTCTATTATTATATATATTATATATATAATATATATATTATATATATATATATTATATATATATATTATATATTATCTATAACTATAATACTATATATATATAATAATTAATATATTATAGATATATATCAGGGGCGGCTCGTCGTAGCAATTTATAGGTGGTTGCATCCGACATTTCCACAACACAATTATATATATATATCTATATATATATATAATATATATATATATTACTATATATATATATATTAATTAATTATTATATATATTTATATTATATATATATGGATCATGTAGTTTTATCCGCCTTTCCACCGTCCCATAGGTATATATACATCAGTTTGTAATTGAATTCGAACCACGTTTCAAAAAATTGAAGGGTGAAAACTGCCCTAAAAGTCAGAATCATGAAACTCGTTGTTAGTTTTAAAGCAGGGGCCTTCACAACCACCTCTAAAAAATATTTGATAAAAAAAAAAATCAAATCTTTGTTTAAACTTTGCACAATAACTGTGATTGGGAAATCTGCAACAAAATCTGGATTGATAAAAATACAAAACTCTTGATAACTTTCAGTTAACAATGCTAATGTTAATTTATTTTGTATATGTAGTTAGTTCAATCGGATTGATTAAAAAAATAAATAAATTGGCATAAAACCGCAAAATGGCCCCAACGGAGAGCTTTTCAAAAGCTTTATTCGATAAGTAGAATTTTTAAAAAAAAAATTTGGGCTTTCAACTTACCTGGGAGGCGGATAACGACATTGAGCCATATTATATATATATATTATTATATTTATATGCATATGGCGTTTATGTTTACAGATATATATATATATATATATACTATATATATAACCTATATATAAGTATTATATAGATAGATAAATAGAGAGAGAGAGAGACGAGAGAGAGAGAGAGAGAGGAGAGACCGACGATCGAGAGAAGAGAGAGAGAATTATACATACTAATAAAAGCAAGAGATCTGACAAACCGCAACAAATACATATTCGTTCGCCTCGCTGAGAACGCTAAATTATGGGAAAACATGAGAGTTCATTTTCCTTTAACTTGCTCGTATTCAAATTTGACATTTCAGTTTGAAAAACAAAGCGCGTTGTTCTTGATATGCAACCGCAAGTTGTAGGTATAAAAGCGTCCACGCCGGTCATTATTTTTTCACAACATTTTCTCCCCTCAAAAATGTTAGTAGGGCATTGTTTGTAAAGTGTCTGCAACAATTATGTTGGCTTGACATTTGGACTAACTAAATTTGATGACGTCCCTTTTTCATTAAATAAATAAATCATCTTGGCAGGTCTATTATAATAAGATGATATTTAATTTCTCTTAAATATATTATAATCCTACTAAAAAAATTAAAGAAGAAAAAAATAATAAAGCTATATACACATTAACTGCAAGTTGTATAAAATTGTGGTTGCGCAAACCTGCAACCAGGCCACGAGCCGCCCCTGAATATATATATTATATATATATATATATACTATATATATATCTATATATATATATATAATATAATCATTATACATTATTATATATATATATATATTATATATATATACATACTATAATATATATATACTATACCTATATATATATATATATATACAGTAATATATACCTATATATAAATATATATATATATATATATAAATATATTATATATATAAATAGGCCTATCTATACGTTATATTATATTATATATATATTACTATTATATATATATATATATATAGTAGTGATGAAACAGTTTGGGCGATGACACCCTTCGATTAATGAAGGAATAGAAGATATTTGCTTCAAACTTGGAATATTATCTCATATATGGGGTTAAGCTCGAAACAGGGTAAATTTCAAGTCTCTAGGATGTATATAGAGGGGGGTCGCCCCCGAGGGTCAACGCTGATATTGTGCTTACCCCCTTGTTGCGTGATCTGAGTGAGCAAAGATTAGGCCTAAGACGAGTTAGGCTCGAGCGTGATGACGTAATCTCGTCGGGACGAGATTACGTCAGCGCGTGACGGGCGCGCAATACACGACACACCATATTATGTATTATTACGTCGAAAGATCTCGATTCACCGAGGGAATCGAATTCCGAAGGGTCGAAAAACCGATTCCTGTCCCCAAGAATTCGTTTACGCACTCCGACTCTGTATTTTGCCACGGTTTCTTCTTTTCGCATCCGGTTCAGACTCCGACGTCGATTTGCCAGCTTGCTACCGACACCGGAACTTATCGTATCGTGCTAAAATTTGGAGGGGTGTTAGATGGTGACGTGAGCTTGCTGTTAACGAGATTACGTCCCCGTGGGTCTCCCGAAGGGGGACCCCATTCCATAAAAAAAAAAATTAAATTGACGTATAAAGCTGAAATTTGGTGAGAGGATTCAGAGGTGTAAGTGTGTGCTGTGTGAGTGGGTAATTGGATTCTGAGGGAGTTGGCTCTGGCACCGGTGATGGAGCTGCTTGCGGTGCCAAGTAATTAAATATTCGTTATAACACCAATTGCTGTCTTTATTACATGTATCGAGTCTACTATCATTTCGAAATTTAATTGGGATTTTCCAGAACCCATTCAAAGAAAAAAATAAAAATGAAAAATTAAATAAATAAATTAAACCCAAAACATTTCTACATATGTTTTTTTTATGTTATAAACTTACAAATTTTATGTTTTTTCCATACCCTTTAAAATCCAGTAAATCCTAGTAAATCAGACCACCATTCCAACCACCCTCCTGTCCCACTTCTGTGAATCTATTGATCTATTGAATCTATTGAATTCTATTGCAATACAGGTCAAATTTTTACTAAATTTGTAACGTTTTACATATCCTAAATCAGCTAAATCAGTAAATCAAACCACCATTCCAACCACCCTCCTGTCCATACCCGTCCAGTTTGTCGATCTATTGATCCTATTGATTCAAGTTCAAATTATTTACTAAAATTGTCATGGTTTTGACATTCAGTAAATCAAGTAAATCAGTAAATCAAAACCACCATCAAACCACCATCCAGCCACCCCCTGTCCATTCTTGATCTATTTTGATCTATTGATCCCCCCTATTGATTCAAGGGTCACATTTCCGGAGTTATTCATTTGGATAAACAAACATAAAATCGAAGTTCTTTATACCCTTGCACCCATTTATGCTAACGTAACAAAGCTTTCTACATTAATAAAGCTTACTAGCATCATCTTGAACTATGAATAGTAACCCACAATGGACAAAAACCTAACACCATCTTAAAGCATGAACTAAACTGTAAACGCTTTTACAATTCCACACTTAAACAGCAGTTGAAGTTAACTTAACATAGCATACAAAAGACGCAACCTATTCACACTTTTTCTAAATATCACTGATATTTTTACATTAACATTAGTAATATTTAACAAAAACATTTACCACAACCGTGTGTAATTATCATACAGATCCCAATGAGTCAAACTGCTAACATAAACAAAGTTTTCACATCAAATAAAAGCAAACATAGGCATCAACTGAACTACCGATCTATAATGATATAACCCGACAAAGCCTGACATATACCTTATTCGCCGGGAATAAGCAAGTCAAATTAAACCCAAGTCCACACTTCAATACCCAGTAAAGTACCTAACATGGTATGCAAAACGTAAACCTATTCGATATTTTTTCGAGCATTTTTCTAACATAACAAATGTTAATTTATATTAAATATTGTTATATTTAACTAAAAAATTTATCCACAACATTGGTTAATTTATCATTACTGATCAACGAAATATACTCTAACGTAATAAAGTTTTCACATAATAAAGCTAACATAGCTAACATGAACTAAGAAAAATAATGTACAAAGCCAAAACCTAACATACTTAAACAAGAATAAATGTTTAACATTAACAAAAGTTCCACACTTAACACCAGTAAAGTAACTAACATTTATGCAAAAAACGTAACCTATTCTTTTTCAAGCATATCTCTAACATATAACGTTAATCTCTGACACTGACACAGTAACATTTTGTAGCCCAAAAAAAAAAAAAAAAATGTATCATAACCCTTTCCGATTATCAAAATTACAAAAAATTTCTCTTACGTAATAAGTTCAATTTTGCTTAAATTTTCAGTTAACATGAAACTAAAAGGGAAAATTACAAAGCCAAACCTAACACAACTTAACACGAATTTAAACTGTTACATTACCAATAGTTCCAACACTTAAACACCCAGGGGGTAAAAAATAAACTAAACTTTCGTAAACATGGGCAAAACGTTTAACCTAATTTCTTTTCCTTTTTCAGGCATATTCTCCTAAACATATTAACGTAATCTAAACCAAAAAACACAGAACATTTAGCAAAAAAAATGTATCATAACCTTGGGTCCGAATTACATAAAGGCCCAACAGACCAACAATATATGCTAACCAAAGTTTTTTACATTATTAAAAGGTAATATTTTAACAAAAAATTATCATAAACCCTTAACAAATAGCTAATTTCCCAGCTCAAATTAGTGAAACATAACCAAATTTGTTATTCCAAAATCATACCATAAAATTTAAGTTTCTTGAATAAAATATCTTGGGTAAAGTGTAATAGTTGTACCGATTAAAGGCCAGTAAATCAAACCCACCCGTCCCCGTCCCTGCCCCTCCTAAACCCATCCTGGTCCATGTCCTTTTTTGATCTTTCGAAATCTGAATGATTCAGTCACATATCGGGAGATATCATTACGTGTTAAACACCTAGTACAAAAATAGGCTCATTTATACTACTAACTAACGAATATCTATTGCTAACAGTAACATTGTTTTCACCATTATAAAGCAACATAGCATACCAGAACTATAATATAATGCACAATGACAAAAAACTTTACAACCTTACACACGAAATTAACACTACTCAACATTAACAAAGTCCACACTTAACAACACTAAAGTACCTAGGCACAGCATACAAAACGTAACCTTTCAACCACTTTTTCAAGCATATCTCTAACATATCATTCTTATAATGTTTACATTAAACACTATTTGATTACGTCACATTTCGAGTATCATTTCTAATAAACGATAGGCACAAAATGAGTTCTTGTTATATACTAACAGCGATAATGCTTCAACATACAATGTTTTCACATTTAATAAAGCTAACATTAGCATCATATAAACTAAGAGAAATAATGGTTTATAACGACACACTTACAACACAAACTTTAGCGCGCTAATAAACAGTTAACATTAACAAGTTCCACACTTAAACACCAGTTAAAGTAACTACCATTGCATACCAAAACGTAACCTATTCATAGCTTTTTCCAAGCATATCTTAACATATTAAGTTACATCTTTACCTTGACATTAATAGTTTAACAAAAAAAATTTATCATAACCATGTCTAATTATCATACGACTGCACGTCATAGCTGTAAAATTGTAACAAATTTCTTCTTAAAATAATTTAAAAAAAAGTTCTTTGAATAAATATCATTGGTAACGATGTAATACTTTACATACCCTAAGCCAGTAAATCAGTAAATCAGTAACACTAAACCACCCGTCCCCACCCCGCCCCTCCTACCCCATCCTGTCCATGCCTTTTGATTCTATTGATCTTATGATTAATGTCATTATTTCGAGTATCATTTCGCCGAGAATAAACTACAAACAATAGTTTTTAATAGTAACATCGAATAGATGCTAACTCGTACAAAGTTTGTACCATTAATAAAGTCTACTACGTAACCGAAACTAATACTAAAATACTAAAAAATAACCTGTATATTGCACAATTAACATGGTACTACTAACCATTTTTAACAACCGTTTATAAACCTTATACTACTAAATATTTTAATATCCATTTTTCAATACAGAAACTATCCACACTTTTTTCCAACGTATCTCCAACATCAATGTTAATTTTACATTACCATCGTAATACTTTTAACAAAAATTTCCGCGTATAAACCCTGTTCTAAATCATGCATCTGACACGATATAATGCTAACGTTTCCGAATTTACCATTCAACTTCGTAAATTTAACAAAAAATTCATCATAACCTTCGTCCAAATTTCATAATCCCCAATGAATAATTGCAAAGACAACAAAGTTTTATCCAAACATAACATAAATAATAACAAAATTTGTGATAAACATAGCATAAAACAAGTTCTTTATAAAATATCACAGTAAAGCTCTATAGTTTACTTGATGTTAATGGTAATAAGTCTAAATCAAAAACATCCAACTCAGCCAGGTCTCCCTAAACCCACTCCATGCGCCTATGATCCTATTGAACTATTGTCAAGTCATATTACGGATTATTTCATTTTTGGATAACACTAACATATAATAAGTTCTTAGTATAACTGACGCCCTACGAATATATGCCTACGCAAACCAAAAGTTTAGCGTTCATTAAGATAAGAGACTGAAAGACTAAACTAAGAATTAATGTACAACGCAAACCTAACATACCTCGCGTATGAAATATCCCCGCTAAACATTCCCCTTGAAAATTCCCCTCTAATTCCCATAGGGTAAAAGTAGGAAATACACAGTCATTGAAGGCTCCTAAAGATTAAACATTACTCGTCCTTTTCAAGGGCAACAGGTAAAAACGTACTTTTATCTAACAAAATCCCTTAATAAAATGTGTGACCAATCTATCAGAGATACCTGATCGTGAACTATGGAATTGGACACTATCTTCATCAAGGTTGTCACTCGCTCGAGTATTAACATCATTTGAACTATGCATAAACGTAGACATTAGCAAAATTCGTGGGCAAACGCCTAACATAACTCAACAAAATTTCTTGAATAGCTCACGTTCTAACATATTTCATCGCCGACGTTAACACAGTAATATCTTTCAAAAACTCATCATTTTCTCTAACAAATCAGTGTGTAATTTTCACACAGTCATAGTAATACTTTGAACATAACGTACCTAACTTTACGAATAAACGTTTTTCATTAACCAAGAGTATCAAAAGCAACACATCACCTCCCAGAGAAAACCCAATGGGATACGCCCCTTGAAAGGCTGTGAATTCCTGAGAGGGGGGATCACCCGAAGGGGGGTAAAGTATCATTTACCCCTCCGAAGGAGGGGTAATGGCCCCCAGTCCTTCGCTGAGGCCAAACCGGGCTTACACCCCTTCGGCCGGTGATCCCCCTCTCAGGTTCAACACCCTTTCAAGGGGCGATCCCAACCTGGGGTTTTCTCTCGGGAGGTGATGTGCTGCTTTAGATACTTTTGGTTAATGAAAGCTGTTTTATTCGTAAGTTAGTTACGTTATGTTAAATATTACTATGACTCTGGTGAAAATAACACTGATTTGTTAGAGAAATGGGGATGAGTTTTAAGATATTATTGTTGTTAACTGACCCCGTATGGATGTGTTAAACGTGGAGCCTAGGTTAAGATTTTTGTTGAGTAGGAATGTTAGGTTTGCTCGAGAATTTTCTAATGTCTACGTTTATTCATAGTTCAAATGATTGTTATACTAGAGAAGCAAGACGTGTTTTAGTGATGTATGTTCAATGCAACTCTGTTGTCTTTGCAATTATTCTTGGGGATTATGAGATTTAGACGAGGTTATGATGAATTTTTTGTTTAAATTATTATTAAATGATTTAAAAATCTCTAACCTTTCTCAGCATCATATTCATTGTCAGAAATCTGATTCTACAGGGATATGCTAATTTGTAACATATGTACGATGTAAATGTAAAATTAACATGATATTTGTTAGAGATATGCTTTGAAAAAAGTATGAAGAGGTTAACCGTTTTGCTACGAAGTGTTAGGTACTTACTGGGTTGGTTAAAAGTGCAGAAAGGGGTTTGATTAAATGTTAGTAGTTTTATTCGTAGTAGTTATGTTTTAGTTGTATTGTCATATCTAGGTAGTGTATATAATGTAAAACCTTGTTACACTAATTCCCATTTTATATAAATAAAACTTATTTTGTGTTATGTTGTTTCCCGAAATCATAACTTCCGAAATTATGAACATGGAGCAATAGATCCAAATGATCAACCGGTCTGTGGAGCGGAGTTCCGGGAGGGGGTTGGGAGATCTGTGAGCGGTAGTTGTTTTAACTTGGTTTTACTGGATTACTGGCTCTTAAAAACTCAGTAAACTATACATTAACTAGTATTTTTTATTTTTCAAAAATTTTTCTTTATGGTTCATTTTGGGATTAAAACTATTGATTATGGCTTAACCATTTCCGTTGGTTCGTTTATTTTGATTTAACATAGAGAGTTACATTTCGAATAAATTTTTTTTTGTTAGTATTACCTAGGGATGGTCCACCAGTGTAAATTAAACGTTAATATTGGTTAAGCGCAGATAATTTTTCTTGGGAAAAAGCTAGGATAGAGGTTACTCTCTTTAGTCGCAATGCTAGTTTACGTTACTTTGGTGGTTATAAGTGGGGACTGTTGAGTTATTGGTTAACTGTTTATTAGTGATAATGGTTGTGTTAAGTTATGTAGGGTGTACATTATTTTTCTTATACCCTGATGATGCCTATGTATAGCTTTATTAAATTGTAAAAACAAATTTTGTTATGTTTAGCATATATCGATTGCTTAGAATATATAAAAGAACTCATTTTTGTGCTATGTTTATCGAAAAATGATTACTAACGTAAATGCGACCGTAAAATCATAGTGTTAAATTGAAAATTAACAATCTGATATGGTAGAGTTATGCTTGAAAAAGGGAATGGGTTACATTTTGTACGCTTGTGCTAGTACTCCTTTTAGTTGTTGTTAAAAGTATGGAAACTTTTGTTAATGTATTAGTATATTTCGTACGGTAATGGTGTGTTAGGTTTGTGTTTGTACATTATATTCTTAAGTCAGGTTATGTTACATATGTTCTAATGTAATAATATTGTTTATATATATATATTCAACAACTTATATAGTATACAAAAAATTATTTTATTGTTTATATTGTTTTAGGCGATATGCATTACTCAGTAAAATAATGACGATGATAATACAATATGATAA
>JABUQX010059181.1:0-29545 GCA_015478945.1 Trachelipus rathkii | reverse complement strand
ATCGTCCGTAACTTTGAAACGAAGCGTCATACAACATAGGTTATTTAACAATAAATGTTCCTTATCGTTTGCTCTATCAGCCCTCCGAGTTTGTCGCAGAGGTTTTGAATCACCCTATATATATATATATATATATATATATATATATATATATATATATATATATATATATATATATATATATATATATATATATATATATATATATATATATATATATATATATATATATATATATATATATATATATATATAGTATATATATATATATATATATATATATATATATATATATATATATATATATATATATATATATATATATATATATAAAAAAGATATATATATATATATATATATATATATCTATATATATATATATATATATATATATATAAATATATATATATATATATATATATATATATATATATATATATATATATATATATATATATATATATCTATATATATATATATATATATATCTATATATATATATATATATATATATATATATATATATATATATATATATATATATATATATATATATATATATATATATATATATATATATATATATATATATATATATATATAAATATATATATATATATATATATATATATATATATATATATATATATATATATATATATAAAACAAAAATATCGCGATACCCATTATTGATAAAAGATTTTATCGGATAGCAGATAACCCGAAACCGTTATCGCGATAAATTATCGCCATATAGTTATCGGTAGTTTGGAACAAAAATTATCGCGATACCGATTATCGGTAAAAGATTTTATCGGATAACAGATAACCCGAAACCGTTATCGCGATAAATTATCGCGATAACGCCCACCTATATATATATATATATATATATATATATATATATATATATATATATATATATATATATATATATATATATATATATATATATATATATATATATATATATATATATATATATATATATATATATATATATATATATATATATATATATGTTTCCTCTAACTGCCTCTATTCTTATTTTTCAGCCAAAGGTGGCCATTGTGTTTATGAAAATCAACGACTTTGTTTGTTCACTTGTCTCTTATTTGGAGTCTTTCGAATTTCCATCCTTAAGGCTCAAGTTATCCTGTCAATCTACCGTCAAATTCATCTGGTCTCTATGTCTGTCCCCTTAACTCAACTGAATATCCTAAATTATTTGACTAGTTTAACTAGTCTGACTAGTTCTTAGACTACAAAATAGAGCACATTATCTCTTCCCCTTTCTCTGAAATCATCATTCTTGGCGATTTTAAAGTTCGCCACCGAAAATGGCTTTCCTCAAATTCTCAAAATTCAGCAGGTGAACTTGTATACTATTTCTCTATCCAGAATGACCTTGAGCAGTTGGTGCAGCTCTCTACTCGTGTCCCTGATCGTCTTAGAGATGAACCCAACATTCTAAACCTTTTCTTACTTTCTAATACTTCTCCTTATTCTGTTATATTCTTTCCCCCTTTGGGTCTCCTCTGATCACCTTCTTATCTCTATAAACTATTCTATTTCTTCGTCTTCCGGTGGAAAGATCCCCACATACGGCGAGGAAACGTTTCTGGCACTTTGGTGATTGGACTTGCGGTCGCACTTTTTTGATTTCCCGTTAAATGAGTACTGCTCCGGTGGGAGGGGTTCCTTGGAGTGTGCTGAATGCAATATCGAGGTGAATCTCTCAGGCATGGAGGAGTACATTCTATATTCTTTCCCTTCAACTAAATCTAACAAACCTTTGTTATTCGCCAAATGGACGCCGTCTACAGGAACGTCCGTCGCCTTCAAACTCCAGAAACTCTCGCAACTTATACTTTATCTCGGAATTGTTTAAAGTTTATTCTCCGTAAAAACTAAAAACTCTTTTCTCAGTAGAATATGTGATAATCTTTCTGGTTCCTCTTCCTCACGTCTTTCTGTTATTTTGCATAAAATGTTAACTAACTTTTCTTCTTCCTCTTTCCCTCCTTCAGTATCTTCCTACGGCACAAGCGCCGTTTTATCTTCAGGTAAACGTGAAATCTTCTCTCAAATCTTTGCCTCTAATTCCACATTAGACGATTTCTGTACTAATTCACCCCCCTCTAACTAACATTGTAAATGATTCTGATGGTATTCCTACTATGGTTCTCAAAACTTGTGCTTTCTAGCTCTCACTCTGTCTCTCAACTTTGATCTTCCCTTCTTACAAGAAAAGCGCACTAATTCAGACTGTGCCGAAAAAGAGGGACCTTCTCAACCATTCAACTATCATCCTATCACGTTAGCCTCCGTTCTTTCTAAAGTTTTGGAATTTATTCTTAACAGGAAGATTTGGAAACATCTTAATTATTCAAATCTTATCTCTGATCGTCTGTATGACTTTCGTAAAAGACGTTCTACTGGTGATTCCTGGTTCTCCTCTACCCTTCGGTGAATCTTTTATTGTGGCACTACACTGTTCTTTTGAACTCTCCAGTCTCATATTTCCTCTATTGAGAAAGTCTCGTGCGACGCACCTTTCTGCACAGTCTCATCCGTTCTCTCTCAAACTCTCTGACCCTAGACTTAACTGCTATACTCATTCTTAAATGAACTCCACTGCTAAAGTCCGGGATACATTATCTTTATCTGTTTTCCCCACTTATCTTTGATTACACACTTTCAAACGCCACCGTGTTTCAGTTCATGTCGGCATTGAATTGGACCTGGCTTCGGAATTTTCCCTATCTCTGGTTTAATATATATATATATATATATATATATATATATATATATATTAGTAGTTTATATGTATATGAAAATATATATATATATATATATATATATATATATATATATATATATATATATATATATATATATATATATATATATATATATATATATATATATATAGCAGTATATATAAATCCTCGTGAAATAAATCGAGCGAAGCAAGACGAATTTCAAGAAACTTGTATAAAAAGATTTGAAGTGACACTTAGAAAATGAAAAACGTAAATAAAAGAAGAAATAACCTTTATAAAGTTATGATCTCTCTCTCTCTCTCTCTCTCTCTCTCTCTCTCTCTCTCTCTCTCTCTCTCTCTCTCTCTCTCTCTCTCTCTCTCTCTCTCTCTCCTAATTTCACATTTATAACATTTTCCTATAAAGATCCTTATCAATTATAAGGACACCAGATAATTTTCTTAAACTTGTATAAGATGGTTGAAATGAGCTGTAAAGAAAGAAAAATATAAAATATACCTTGGGAAATGACCCTGAGAAAAATTATGATTTGATATTTATAACGTAAAGTCAAATCTAACTGTCAGTTTGAAAAATGTTCGAGTGACATGCATTTGTACCATTTCCCCAGTCTATGTCTAAATCTTATTTCAAACCTTTCCTACAGATTTCATGATATTCAGCTTGCTTCGCTCTAATTGATAAGGTCGTATATATATATATATATATATATATATATATATATATATATATATATATATATATATATATATATATATATATATATATATATATATATATATATATATATATATATATATATATATATATATAGGGACTTAAGGTTACAATGAAAAAACATCCAAGTTGCTTCAAGCTGGAAAGTCCTTTGAGGGAGATAAACGACTCTGTAACGTGTGGACCAATTGTTCTTTACGAAGGCCCAGTCCGAGACTATGTTCCATGGCTCCAAATAACACGAACACAATGGCAGCTGCAGCTATTGCAGGACATAACCTGGGTTTTGATGGTGTTGTGGATGCTTGTTTCAGATCCAAGGTAAGAACGATAAAAAATGTTTATTTCATTTTCATTTCGTAGGGTTATGCAGCATATCAATTTTTCTAAACTCTCACTCTCACTTAGTCAAAAATCTAATTTGGCATCGTCTTTCAGATTATATATATATATATATATATATATATATATATATATATATATATATATATATATATATATATATATATATATATATATATATATATATATATATATATATATATATATATATATATATATATATATATATATATATGACCCTATTATTTTCATGAAACTAATATGAAATATGTTTGGAATGAATTACAAATAAGGAAAGTCTTTAAAACTCTAAGAAATGGCCCTGAAAAAGTTATTAAGTCACACAGTGGCGTTGGAAAAAGTAATGAAATTGCCTAACTTCATATATTGTAGGAAAACAAATAGGGAGTACATGACACGCGAACATTTCTGGAGCCCCCAGTACACCCTGACCGATGAGTGATGGTAATATAAAAATATTTCATACAAAGTTTCATAAAATCGAGGTTGTATAATATATATATATATATAGCAGTATATATATATATATATATATATATATATATTATATATATATAGTTAGATATATATATATATATATATATATATATATATATATATATATATATATATATATATATATATATATATATATATATATATATATATATATATATGACAAAGCTTGCTTCTTCACTAACTCCTCTTAGCCCTCTGAGTCATTTGAGTAATATCTGAATTAATATCAACTTCTTATTCCTACTACAATACTTTATACACAAATTTAAAATTTAAAAGCATTAATATATAAATATACAAATTCTCTTTAAGGAAAAAAACTGAGAAATGTTTTATTGCGCACATAATGGAAATAAAATAATAAATATTCAATCATTTTATTTGACCTTTTTCTGAAGCTAATCTAAGCTATAAAATTAAACAAACAAATACCGGAAATTTTTTAGCCATAAAAGACACGTTTAAATATTTATGCTTTAGCTTAACTAGATCCGTCCTTTCTCTGACCTTACAAAGAAGCCATGCTTTAAGGGAACACTTCGTCACCGGTTTACAACGCCTTTACTCTCATATATTTTATCTTTATTTTAACTATTGTTTGCACAGATTCTGGGTATTTGCTATTCCTTTTATTCTCTCTCTCTCTCTCTCTCTCTCTCTCTCTCTCTCTCTCTCACACACACACACACACACACACACACACACACACACACACACACACACACACACACACACACACACACACACATATATATATATATATATATATATATATATATATATATCTCAATATTTGTAAAAATATATATATATATGTATATATATATATATATATATATATATATATATATATATATATATATATATATATATATATATATATATATATATATATATATATATATATATAGGTAAAAAGTTACTTAACGCCCACACGGAACGGGAGCTCGGAAAAAAAAATTTTCACAGGTAGCCTCTATGATACATAAATATATTTTAGGGTCGAAATGAAAAAAATAAAAAATAAAAATAAAAATAATATCTCAAAACTACAATAGCTACAGCGAAAAGGAATACATTTTTGAATCCTTGGTAAAATTTTACATAGGAAATGTAATTAAAGAATACCCCAAGGGTATACTGCACCGATGGGCGGGAGTCGGGGTCTCTCGGCCTTCCAAACTACGGGGTAGGACTATTTCCCTCCCTCAGGGTCTCCCGAACCCCCGCTCTTTGGTATTTAGGTGTCGCGGGTTCCCCTCCCCTACGGGGTATGGAAACGTCCCCCCCTGTGTTCCCGTCGGCTCGAGCCCCTACTTGCCGTAATACCTTTACAAATAATATATATAATTTCGCCCCTAAACAGGTAAAAAAACCTCATTTCACTCCTAGAACATCTATTTATGTATCAAAGATGCTACCTGTGAAAAAAATTTGATCCGAGCTCCTGTTCCGTGTGGGCGTTAAGTAACTTTGTCCATATATATATATATATATAGTATATATATATATATATATGTTATGTGTATATATATATATATATATATATATATATATATATATATATATATATATATATATATATATATATATATATATATATATATATATATATATATATATATATATATATATATATATATATATATATATATGATTCGACTGTCATCGAGTGTGGAGGCAGTGGAAACCAGAAGGGAGGCGAAAAAAAGAAGCATTAAAAGGAAGATTCAGAAGAATATGGAAAATCATAAAGGGCTATATATGTGAAGGAAACTACTAAATAAGAACTCTGGGGAGTGAATTTTAAGAAGAGAGAGAGTAATTTAAGGTATGAAATTTCAGTATCTAAAAAAAAAAAAATATTATACTAATAATCGATTCGGAATTTCAAAAATTTTAAGTATTTATTTTTAAATTATTATCATTTAAAATCTGAGATGGAGAAGAAACATTTCTTTCGACTACATTTCTTTTAATTATTTTGAATAAAATGCAAAATTAAAAAAAAAATTGAACGAAACATTATACTTTAAATGCTAGGAAAAGTGAAGCTGCGTTTCGCGAAGTCGTCGAGTCATAGGAAGAAAATTTAATAATTCTATTTGCCGTATAGCAAGGGGCTGAAAACCCCCTTCTATCATAGGTTTCTTTTCGTGAAGGATGATGATATATTTAAAAACTTATCAGCCACCAGCACCAACCTGCAGCTATGCGGGATATGGTGCTTTGTATAAATAGGCCAGCCTCCCGAAAGCATCATGCATGTAACTAAAAAATTATAACAGCTACAGGAAAATAAATAGCATATTTGATTTCAGCAAGCGATTTCATCGATGAAACTTTAAAAAAAAATTATTTTATTCTAATATTTATTAATTAATAAGACCTTAAATATTAGTTTAATCTTTGGTCTGGCAGAGTACGCTCTCATCAACCTTGCAGCGTTACGCTCTCATCAACCTTCCATTTCTGCAGTAGTGCGAGAATAAAGGTTGCCAAATAGTTTTTTATTCTGCTCTGGAGAAATGTTAATTTTTCTTTTTATTTCCTTTTTAGGGGGTTCGAGCCGATGGAGGGACAGAGGGGAGCTCCATGTTTCTTCCCCAAAAAATTATCATTATCATACAGATTTTCCAACATTTTTATCAATTTTAAATTTTTCAAAAGCGTTATTTTTTTTTTTTTTAAATTTCATGGATAAAAATCTCCTGATTAATAAAATTTTTATTTATTTTCCTGTAGCTGTTATTCTTTTTTTGTTACATGCTGGAAGGCTGACCGTATAAATATATAGCCTATATATATATATATATATATATATATATATATATATATATATATATATATATATATATATATATATATATATATATATATATATATATATATATTTATATATATATATATATATATATATATATATATATATATATATATATATATATATAAAAATATATTTTTCTATATAAAGTTTTAGAGAGGATTCTCAATGACTTTCCGTTGACGAAGTGTTACAAACTTATGGACCATAGCAAAGTTAATTTTTCCATCCATCAATAACAACATTTGCAAAATAGATCCAATTTTGAAGTGTTCCTAGATTGCCTGGAAAAATATATAACCCTAAAGTCCAAAATGAACTCATATTCTTTGTTACCAACTCAGATATTTAATGAAATTAAGGATGAACTACAAAATGTTGCTCATAATTTAATCATTACTGAAACAACACAAGATGTTATCGAAACAGACCAGTTAAGAAAGTGTTTTCGGGAAAAAAAATTGTTAATGAAGGCAAGTCATCAGAGCTAAAAAATTTGCTAAGTATTTGCCTGATTTACTGAAGATCATGATCAATCTGCCAGCAAACTTCAAAAACACGTCATTAAGGGCCTCAAACAAAAAGGGCTGAAAACAAAGAAATGTCGTGGGCAAAGTTACGATGGTGCATCCACATTAGTTGAGTCTGTACAGATGTTTGAAAGAGAATTCAGGAAATAGCCTCACATGCATTTTTCGTGCATTGTGCTGCTCACAATTTGACTTTAATGTATGACTTAAGATCAAACCCTGAAATAGAAAATAAAAATTAAAATTGTTAAAATTTTTGGATGTTTTTTCTGGGTCATAGTACAGTTTAACAGCTGATTAAAAATCGAGGACACTTTAGGTTTCTTTCACACAAAAACCTTTCTTAAAAATGATAAAAACTCGAGTACTTGTCTACGACTTGTATTTCAGGAGGAATAACCATTTATATGTTTGAAACACAAAAATCCAAAATTCAAATTTGACAAAAATTATTAGGATCCTGTTACTCCAAAAGTATTAAAGGCTATTTAAAATCCGAAGACACCTTAGTATCCTCACGCAGAAGCTTTCTTAGAATTAATAAGAAATCACTTTTTCTGACGAATGGTGATTTCAGGGAGTGAAATACCCATATATGTTTAAACACCAAAAATCGCAACAATTGCAAAATTTTTGGACAAAAAAATTAGTAAGGACTGTACCTTCCAAAAGTATAACAGCTATTAACACAATACGAATGACCTTAGGTGTTCCTCCACACAATCCTTTCTAAAGATATAGAATTCCTTTCTACGACTGTGATTTCAGGAGGAAACCATTAGTTGTGTGAACCACAAACGATCCAGATAATTCAAAAATTGTTGACAAAAATATTTTAGGAACCTTTTACTCCAAACTATAACAGCTATTAAAAATCCGGAGAGTCCCTAGTATTCCTCAAACAAAACTGACTTTTATGAAAAATCACTTTCGTCTATGGACGGTATTCATGCTAAAACTGGATATTTGATATGTTTGAACACAAAAAGATCAAAAATGTCAAAAGTTTGACAAAATTAATTGAGGACCTGTTACTCCACTTTATTTACAAACAGGCTAAATTGAAAATCTTCAGTGTATCATAGTATTTCTCACACAAAATCCTTTCTTAAAATATAAAAACACTTTTCTCCGAATTGTATTTTCAGGCGGAATACCCTATTTTAAATGTTTGAACTACAGAGAAATTCCAAAATTCAAAATTTTGTGAAAAAAAATCTATTTAGGAGCCTGTTTACTACCGAAAAGTATTAACAGCTATTAAAAATCCGAAGACAACCTTGTATTCCTCACACAAATCTGTCTAAAAATATAAATTCACTTTTCTACGACTTGTATATTTCGAGGAAATACCAATTTATATGTTTGACCACAAAAATTCCAAATTTTCACAATGTGACAAAAATTAGAAATTAAGGACCTTGTGTACTCCAAAAATATACACACGACTTAAAAATCCGAGACCCTAGGTATTCCTCACAAAAAAATTCTAAAAAAAAATATTAAAATCCAATTTTCTACGCCTTGTATTTCAGGAGGAATAAACATTTATATGTTATAACTTCATCAAAAAAATCCAAAATTTCAAAATTTTGACAAAATTAATTAAAGGACCTGTTACTCCTTACAAAGACTCTAATAGCTATTAAAAATCGAGTAACACCTTAGTATTCTCCACAAAAACCTTTCTAAAGTATAAAATTCGTTTTCATGTACTACTGTGTATTCAGAAGGAAAGGGCATGTTTATAAACGATTGAACGACAAAACATTGCAAAAAATATATCCAAATTTCAAAAAATTTAGACAAACAATTAATTTAGACGTGGAGGATGCGGTTAAGTTAAAAGTATAGCAGCTATTGAAAATCCGAAGAGACCATAGTATTCCTCAAACAAAACCCTTTCTAAAAAATATAAAAATTTCACCTTTTCTACGACTTGGCTATTTCAAGGAGAATAACGCTATTTATATGTCATTGAACCACAAAATCGCAAAATTCAAACATTTTGACACAATTACATTAAAGGACCTTGTTCACTCCAAAGTTATAACAGCTATTGAATGAATCTATGTAAACCCATAGTATTCCACACACAAAGATAGTTTTAAAAATATAAAAAAAATCACTTTCAGACGACTTGTATTTCAGAAGGACTGACCATTATATATGTTTGAACCACAAAATCCAAAAATTCAATTTACAAAAATTTACAGATATTTACATCTTGTTACTTACCAACTCATAACACTATAAAAATTCCGAAGACACCCTAGTATTCCTAAATAAAAAAAACTTCTAGAAATATAAGAATCACTTTTCTAACGCTGTTATGTGAATGAGGAAATGGCCAATTTCAGTAAGAATGAAAAGAGAAAACGGGTAATTTCAAAATTGTGAAAAATGAATCAAGGACCTGTTTCTCCAAAGGGTTAAACAGCTATTAAAAATCCGAAGACACGCTTGTATTCCTCACACAAAACCTTTCTAAAATATAAAACTTCACTTTTCTACGACTTGTATTTCAGGAGGATAGGCCATTTTAATGTTTGAACCACAAAAATCCAAATTCAAAATTTTGACAAATTAATTAAGGGCCTGTAGCTCCAAAAGTATAACAGCTATTAAATCCGAAGACACCCTTTAGTATTCCTCACACAAAAACACCTTTCTAAAAATAATAAAATCACTTTTCTACGACTTGTATTTCAGAAGGAATGACCAATTTTTATTTTAACCAACAAAAATCCAAAATTTTCAAAATTTCAAAAATATTTGACAAAAATTAATTACGGACCTTTACTCCAAAACTATAACAGCTAATTAAAATCCGAAGACACACCATAGTATTTCTCACACAAAACCTTTCTAAAAAATAATAAAAACATCAACTTTTCTACGACTCTGTATTTCAGAAAGATGGCCATTTATATGATTTGAACTTACAAAAAATAAATTTTTTTTCCAAATTTAAAAAATTTTTGACAAAAATTAAGTTAAAAATAAATGGAACTCCAAAAGTATTACAGCTATTAAAAATCCGAAGACACTTTGAGTATTTCCTCACCACACAAAAACTTCTAAAGATATTAAAAATCACTTTTCTCGACTTGATATTATCGAGGAGGGAATGCGGCCATTTATATGTCTTAGAACCACAGGAAATTAAAATTCAAAAATTAGGACATAAAATTACCATTAAGGACCTGTGTATTCCAAAAGTTAACAGCTATTAAAAATCCGACGAACCCTGAGTATTCCTCACAAAACCCTTTCTTAAAAATATAGAAAGATCACTTTTCTATGACTCTGTATTTCAGGAGGAATAACACATTTATATGTTTAAACACAAAGAATCCAAAATTCAACAATTTTGACCACAACATAAATTAAGGACTGTTCTCCAAAGAGTATAACAGTATTCCAAAAATCCGCAAGACACCCTTAGTGTTCCTCACACAAAACCTTTCTAAAAATAGAATTCACCTGTTTCTACGATTTCTGTATTTTAGGAGGAATGGGCATTTATATGTTTGAACAACAAAAATTCCAAATTCAAAATTTTGACAAAAAATTAAGTAAGGGACCTATACTCCAAAAGTTAGTAACAGCATATTACAAACTCCGAAGACACACGTAGTATTCCTACCACACCAAAAATCCTTTTATTGAAAATATAAAAATCACTTTTCTACGACTTGTATTTATGAGGAGAAGGGATGACCATTTATATGTTTGACCACAAAATCCAAAATTCAAATGTTTTTACAAAATTTAAGTTAAGGACGCTTACTCCAATAGAATTAACAGCTTAAAAAATGCCGAAGACACCCTAGTATTTCCTCACAAAAAAAAAAACTTTCTAAATTTAAAATACACTTTTCTACGACCGTGGATTTCAGGAGGAATAATCAATTTGATATGTTTGAACACACAAAAATCCCAAATTCAAAATTTGACAAGAAATTAAATTAAGGACCTGTTACTCCAAACAGTATAACAGTATCTAAAACCGGAAGACACCTTAGATATTCCTACACAAAAAACCTTTCCTAAAATATAAAATCCACTTTTCTACATTTGGTATTTTCAGGAGCTATGGTCATTTTATGTTTGAACCACAAAAAATCCAAAATTCAAGAATTTTGACCAAACATCTAATTAAAGGACCCTGTTACTTCCAAAAGCTATGAAACAGCATTAAAAAAATCCGAAGCACGCTTAGTATTCCTCACACAAAGAAACCTTTCTAAAAATATAAAAAAATCGACTTTCGAAATAATAATTATTGTAGAATGACCATTATATGTTTTGAACACAAAATCCACAAAATTTCAAATTTAAAATTGTTTGGGACAAAAATTAATTACGGTTTACTGTTACTCGGGTCAGAACCTTTACAGCTAATTTAAAAATCGAAGACACCCTAGTATTCCTTCACACAAAACCTTTCTAACAAATATAAAAAATCACTTTTCTGACGAACTTGTCATGCCAGAAGAAAAACCATATAATAGATTGAACTACAAAAATAAGAATTTTTTTCCACCTTGATGGTTTTGACAAAAATTAATTAAGGACATGTAACTCCAAAAGTATAACAACAGATAAAAATCCAAAGACAGCTGTCATTTCCCACAAACAACCTTTCTAAAAATATAAAATCATTTTCTACAGACTCTGTATATTCAGGGAGAAATAACCATTTATAGTTCTGAACACAAAAATCCAAATTTCAAAATTTTTACAAAATTAATTGCAAAGATTGTAACTCCTCCAAAAGTATAAAGGCTATTAAAAATCCGAAGACACCTTAGTATTCCTCAAAAGAATAACCTTCAAAAAATTATTAAAAATCAGCTTTTGAAAACCTTAGATATATTTCAGGAGGAATGGCCATTTCTATGTTTGAACCACAAAAAATACCAAATTCCAAATGGAATACAGAAAATTAATTTTAAGGACCATAACATAATGAATACCACCACTAGCACTACTATTACAGCACCTTAATACTTCCACACAAAACCTTTCTAAGCAAATATAAGAAATCACTTTTCTACGACTTTGTATTTCAGAGGATCGGCCATTTATATGTTTGACCACAAAAATGCCAAAGTCAAAATTTTCGAAAAAAAAGTATTCTATCGTAACTTTAGTCCAGAAAATATAACAGACTATTAAAAATCCGAAGACCACCTGTATCTCCTCACAAAAAACCTTTTCTAAAAATTATAACATAATCACTTTTCTGACGATCGGTAATTCAGCGAGGAATAACCATTTATATGTTTAAACCGACAAAAATCAATTCAGAAATTTTCGAAAAATTAATTCAGGCGACCTGTTACTCCGAAAAGGTATAACAGCTATAAAAAATCCGAAGACGCCTTAGTATTCCTCACACAAAAATCTTTTTCTAAAAAATATAAAATTCACTTTTCAACGACTGTATTTCAGGAGGAATACCCATTTATATGTTTGAAACACATAAAATATCCAAAATTCAAAATTTGGACAAAATTAATAAGGACTCTGATGAACTCCAAAAGGTATAAACAGCTATTAAAAAATCCGCAAGACACCCTAGTATTCCTACACAAAAAAAACTTTCATCTAAAAATATAAAAATCCTATCTACACGACGTGTATTTTAGAAGGCAATTGGCCATTTATAAGTTGAGACACAAAATCCAAAGAATTATCCAAAATTCAAATTTAGAGCATAAATTAATTAAGACCTATATTTTTGGTAAAAACAGCTAATAAAATTCCGAAGATACCATAGTAGTCCTCACACAAAAACCTTTCTAAAAATATAAAAAACTCATTTCGACGGGACTTGGAGATTTTTTAGGAATGGGCCATTTAAATCATGAATGAACACAAAAATAAATTTTTTTTCAAATTTCAAAATTTTGACAAAATAATTAAGGACCTGTAACTCAAAAAAACTAGAACAGCTATTAAAAATCCCGAAGACACCCTAGTATCCTCACACAAAAACTTTCTAAAAATTATAAAAGTCCCTTTCTTGACGACTTGCTATTTCAGGAGGATAACCTTTCTATGTTTGAACCAACAAAAATCCAAAATTCAAAATTTGACAAAAATTAGAATTAAGGACTGTTACTCCAAAAGTTCTAACAGCTATTAAAAATCCGATAACAACTCTTAGTATTCCTCACACCAAAACCTTTCCTAACAAAATATAAAAAAAGCTTCTTTTCTACACTTGTTATTTCAGGAAGGAATGGACCTTTATAAGGATTGAACCACAAACAATCCAAAAAGTTTCAAATTTCAAAATTTTAGACAAAATTAAATTAAGACCTGTTGAATGTTAAAGTCATAAACAGCTGAATTAAAATACCGAAAGATACCATAAGTATATCCATACAAACAAAAACTTCTAAAATATAAAAACTCACTTTTCTACGACTTGTAGTTCAGGAGGAATAACCAATTTATATGGGTTTGAACCCAACAAAAATCCAAAATTTCAAATTTTGACACAAATTAATTGTAGACCTGTTATCCACGTATAACAGCTATTCAAAAACTCACGATAACCTTAGTATTCCACTCACACAAAACCTTTCAAAAACTATGAAAAAATCACTTTTCTACGACTTGTATTTAGGAAGGATGACCATTTATATGTTTGAAACCACAAAAAATCGAAAATTTCAAATTTAAAAAGATTTTGACAAAAATTAATTAGGTGGTACCTGTCTACTCCAAACACTAAATCAGCTAGTAAAAATCCGAAAGACGACCCTCAGTATTCTCACACAAAAAACCTTTCTTAACAAATATAAAAAATCACTTTTCTACACTTGTATTTCAGAAGAAATAAACCATTGTATTATTGATTGAACTAAATGCATTAAATGCTTAAAACAATTTAGAAAATTTGACAAAAGAACTTAGCATGTTCACTCCAAAACTTAACAGCTATTAAAAATCGAAAGACACCCTAGTATTCCTCTCACCAAAAACCTTTTCTGAAAATATAAAATCATTGTTCTACGGCACTGTGTATTTCAGAAGGAATGACATTTATATTGTTTGAACCACAAAGCCAAAAATTTCAAATTTAAACAATTTTGACAAAAATTATGTTAAGTACCTGTTACTCCAAAACTATAAACAGTATTAAAAATCCGAAGAACCTTAGTATTCCTCACACAAAACGCTTTCTAAAAAAACTAAAAATCACTTTTCTACGACCTTTATTTCAGGAGGAATGAACCATTTAATATGTTTGCAACCACAAAAAATCCAAAAATCAAAGAAATTTTTACAAAAAATAATTAAGGGACCTGGTTACTCCAAAGTTTATAAGGCTTATTAAAAATGCCGAAGACACCGTTAGTATTCTCACACAAAACCTTCTCTAAAACATATGAAAATCACTTTTCGACGACTTGTATGTTCAGGAGGAACATAAACCATTTATACTGGTTTGAGAACACAAATTTCCAAATTCAAAATTTTTGACAAAAATTTAGATGTAAAGGACTGTTACTCCAAAAGTATAAAGCTATTAAAAATCCGAACAGACACCTTAGTTTCCTCACCACAAAAACCTTCTGTAAATATAAACAATCACTTTCTACGACACTTGTATTTCAGGAGGAAATGGGCCATTATATATGTTCTGAACCACAAAAATCCACACAAATTCAAATTTTCGAAAAAAATTAATAAAGAAATGATTAATAAAAATAATAACAGGACTTACAGCAACAAGGACACCCAGTATTCCTCACACTAAAACATTTTAAAAATATCAAAAATCACTTTTCTACGACTTGTATTTTAGGAGGGATAGCCATTTGTGTGTATAAACCACCAAAATCCAAAATTCAAATTTTGAAAAAATAATTAGAGGACTGGTTACTCCAACAGCTTAACAGCTGATTAAAATCCGAAGACACCTTAGTATTCCTCAACAAAATCCTTCTAAAAAAATATTAAAATTCACTTTTCTACGACTTGTGAGGTTCAGGTGAGGATACCCGATTAAGTATATGTTTGAACACAAAAAGTCCAAAATTCAAAAATTTTGACAAAAATTAATTACGGACCTGTTACAACAAAAGTATAACAGCTATATGAAAATCCGAAGCACACCCTAAGTATTCTTCACAAAAAAACCGTTCTGAAAATATCAACAAACACTTTTCTACGCCTTGTAATTTCAGAGGAATGCGCATTTATAAGATTTGAACCACAAAAAATCCAAAAATGGTCTCAAATTTCAAAATGTTAGACACGAAAATTATTGAAGGACTGTTGGGTAATTTAAAGCTACTAACAGTATTAAAAATTCGAAGATACCATAATATTCCTCCTCACACAAAAACCTTTCCTAAAATATAAAAATCACTTGTTCTCACGATCTTTGAATTTCATTCGGAATGGCCAATTATATGAATGAACCACAAAATAAATTTTTTTCAAATTTCAAAATTTTGACAAAAAAGAATTAAGACCTGTTACTCCAAAGTATAACAGCTATTAAAAATCCGGAAACACCCTAGTATTTCACACACAACAACCTTTCTAAAAATATAAAAATCCCTTTTTACGACTTGTATTTCAGTAGGAAATAGCCCTTTATATGTTTGAACCACAAAAATCAAAATTCACAAATTTTGACAATAATTAATTAAGGACCTGTACTCAAAACGTCTAACAGCTATTCAAATCCGATTAACACTTAGTATTTCCTCACACAAAAACCTTTTCAAAAATTATAAAAATCACTTTCTCTACGACTTGTTTATTCTCAGAAGAATGCCATTATATAAGAGTTTAATTACAAAATTAGAAATTCAAATTTCAAATTGGAGAGTAAACAGAATTTAAGAATCTGTCAATTTAAAGTTATAACTCGTCCTAAAAATCCGCAGAATATCATAGTATTCCTCACACAAAAAAACCTTTTCTAAAATGATAAAAATCACTTTTTCTACGACTTGTAGTTCAGGAGGAATAAAACAATTCTTATGTTTTGAACAACAAAAATCCAAAAATCAAATTTTGACAAATGAATTAAGGACCTTTTTACTCCAAATAATAACAGCTATTTAAAATCCGATAACACCTAGTATTCCTCCACAAAAACCTTTTCTAAAAATCATAAAAATCACATTTCTTACAGGACGTTGTATTTCAGCAAGGAATAGCCATTATATATGTCTTGAACCACAAAAATTCCAAAAAGTTTTCAAATTTCAAAATTTTGACAAAAATTAATTAAGGATCTGTTAATTTTCAAAACTGATAACGCTATTCACTTATGATGCAAAAACAGACCTAACATATGTAATGAGACTTTTTAGAAATATAAAATCACTTTTCTCACGGGCCTTGTAGTTTGAATTAGACGGAATGGCCATTCTATTATGATTTGAACCACAAAAATCAACAATTCAAAATTTTGACAAAAACTTATCTCAAATAGTAACTAAATTATATCAAAAGCTATTTTAAACTATTCCGGAGACACCTTAGTATTCCTCACACAAAAAACACCCTTTCTAACAAATTACAATTCACTTATCTACGACTTCTATATTCAGGAGGACTAACCATTTATAGTTTGAACCACAAAAAATCCAAAATTCAAAAGTTTGACAAAAATTAATTAAGGGCCAGCTATCAAAAGTATAACAGCTATTAAAAATCCGATAACACCTTAGTTATCCTCAGAATATAATGTTACATAGCTATATTAGAATCAATTGTATACAGATGGTTGTGCATTTTTTAAATGACCATTTTATTTATGTTTAAATATTACAATTCACAATTTGAAAGTTCAAGAAATTTTGCACAAAAGTTTAATCTAGTACCGTGTTACTCCAAAAGATATAACAGCTATTTACAAAATCGAAGACACCCTAGTGTTCCTCACACAAAAAACCTTCTAAAAAATATAAAATCACTTTTTACGGACTTGGTATTTTCACGAAAACGAAACATTGGTGAAGTGAAAGGGACTAAAACAATCAAAATTTTTTCAAATTTAAAAATTTTGAGCAAAAGTTTTAAAGGAACCTGTTACTCCCAAAAGTATAACAGCTATTAAAAAGCCGAAGACACTATAGTATTCCCAACACAAAAACCTTTCTAAAAAGTATAAAAATCACTTTGTCTCACCGACTGTCTATGTCAGGAGGAATACCATTGTATAGTCGTAGTTGATCCACAATAACAATCCAAAATGCAAATTTTGACAAATAAGTTATTAAGGACCTGTTACTCACAAAAGTATAAACAGCTTATTAAAAATGCCGAAGAACAACGTAGGTATTAACTCACACAAAATCCTTTCTAAAAATATAAAATTCACCTTTTCTACGACTTAGTATGTTCAGGAGGAAGACGCACCTTTATCGTCTTGAAACCACAAAAGATCCACAAAAATGCAAAATTTGCACAAAAATTATTAAGCGACCTATTACTCCAAAAGCAATGAATAACAGCTATAAAAAATCGAGGACACCCTAGTATTCCTCACACACAAAACTTTCTAAAAATATCAAAAATCACTTTTCTACGACTGGTATTTCAGAAGGAATGGCCATTTAAAAGATTGAACCACAAAAATCCCAAAAATCTTCCAAATTTCAAAATTTTGACAAACATTAATTAAGGACCCTGTTACTCCTAAGCGTATAACAGCTATTAAAAATCCGAAGACACCTTACGTATTCCTAATCACAACAAACCTTTCTAAAAAAGATAAAAAATCACTTTTTACGCGACTTGGTCATTCAGGAGGAATAACCAATTTATATGTTAAACCAGCAAAAATCAAAATTCAAATTTTGACAAACATTAAATGTAAAGGCCTGTTACGCCAAAGATATAACGAAGCTATTAAAAATCGAAGACACCTTAGTATTCTCCCACAAAATCCTTTCTAAAATATAAATTCCAATTTTCTAACGACGTGTGTTTACAGGAGGGAATACCATTATATCGTTTGAACACAAATCCAAAATTCAAAATTTTGACAAAAATTAATTTAAAGGGGACCTATGACTCCAAAACTTATACAGCTATTACAAAATCCGAGCGGACACCACCTAATATTCTCACACAAAAAACTTCTTCTGAAAAATATAAAAATTACATTTTTTACGATTGTATTGAGGAGGACATCGGACCCATTTATATGTTGGAACCACAAAATCAAACATTCAAATTTTGAAAAAAATTAATTAAGGACCTTGTTCTCCAAAAGCATCTAAAGCTATTAAAATCCGAAGACACCTTAGTTTTCCTCACACAGAAAACCTTTCTAAAATATAAAAATCATTTTCTACGGCTCTGTATTTCAAGGAGGAATGGAACTTTATATGTTTGAACCACAAAAATCAAAATCAAAAATTTTGTAAAAAATTAATTAAGGACCTGGTATACTCTCAACGAATAGTACTATAACAGCTAGCTTCACAAAATCGAGAGACACCCTTAGTATTCCTCACACAAAATCCTTTCTAAGAATATAAAATTCACCTTTTCTCGACTTCGTAACTTATCAGAGGAATACCCATTTATCATGTTTTGGGAACACAAAAATCAAAAATTAGCAAAATATTTAGACAAAAATTAAATTTTACAGGACCTGTTACTCCAAAAAGTACTAACAGCTATTATTTTCCCTCTCTTACTGCATTTTTGCACAAAAAAACTTCTAAAAATATAAAATCTCACTTTTCTACGAGCCATTGTATTTCACGGAAGCAGAATAACAGCATATAATATGTTTGAACCCACCGAAAATCCAAAAGTTTCAAAATTTTGACAAAAATTAATTAAGGACTGTTACTCCAAAAAGATCTAACGCTATTAAAAATCCGATCAACACCTTAAGTACTTCCCTCACACAAAACCTGATCGTAAAAAAATATAAAAGCACTTTCTACGACTTGTACTTCAGAAGGAATGGCCATTATATGTTTGAACCACAAAAAATCAAAAAGTTTCCAAATTTTCAAATTTAGTCACAAAAATCTTAAATAACCTGTTACTTCAAGACTATAACAGCTATTAAAATCCGAAGAGACACTAGTAATCCTCACACAAAAACCTTTCTACAAATATATGAAATTCACTTTTCTACGACTTGGTATTTACGGTATGACACTATTTATATGTTTGAACCACAAAAATTCAAAATCAAAATTTAAATCAAATTATTAAAGGACCTGTTACTCCACCAAAGCTATAACGCTATTAAAAATCGTAACACACTTAGTATTCCCTCACACACAAAAACCTTTCTAAAAATATAAAAATCAGTTTCTACGGACTATCGTATTTCAGGAGGAATGGCCATTTATCTGTTTGAACCACAAAAATTCAAAATTTCAAAATTCTCAATTCATAATGTTAATTAAGAAACTGTTACTCCAAAACTATAACAGCTATTAAAAATCCGAAGGGACTCCAATAGTGTTTCTCACACAAAAAACTTTCTAGAAATATAAAAATCAACTTCTACGACTTCGTATTTGAATGAGGGAATTATGGCCATTGTATTGTTTGACCACAACATCCAAATTCAAATTTTGACAAAAATTAATTTAAGTAAAGTTTTTCCAAAGGGTATTAACAGCTATTAAAATCCGAAGGTACCTTCCTTGAAGTATTTCCTCACAACACAATTTATTTTGCTAAAAATATGAAAGTTCACTTTTTCTACACATTGTATTTCAGAGGAATAACCCTATCTTATCATGTTGAAGCCAAAAATCCAACAATTTCAAATTCTTGACAAAAATGAGATAATTTGTTTACTCCAAGCAGCGGTAGTGATTGAATGACGTACTGAACATCCTATTTCGAACACTCATATAGATTCTAGAAGGAAACGTTCTAAAAAAAATGAGTTTGGAACAACTAATTATTCTGTCGGAATGGCCATCATTTATATGTTTGCACCACAAAAATCCAAAAATTTCAAAGGTTTGCAAAACTTTACTTTTTGTTCACGCATTACTCCAAACACTATCACAGCTACTTAAAAATCGAAGACACCCTAGTATTCCTCACACAAAAACTTTGACTTAAAATATAAGAATTACTTTCCTATTTCGTTTTAATTTAGAAACTACTTTGGTCCAATATATATGATTGAACTACAAAAATAATTCTTTTTCAATATTTAACAATTTATCGACAGATAAATTAATTGAGGACTGTTACGCCAAGAGTATAACAGCTATTAAAACGAGACACTTAAAACAGCCACACAAGAAACCTTTCTTAAAATATGAAAAATATCACCAATTAAATCATTAGCCAAAGTCTTCAGTTCTTCCGATATGTTTTGAGACCACCAAAAATCCCAAAATTCATAACTTTGCACAAAGAAATTAATTAGGATCCTGTTACTCCAAAAGTACTATAACAGCTATTAAAATCCGAAGACACCTTAGGGATTCCTCACACAAAAAACCTCTTCCTTAAATTCATTAAAAATCACTTCTCTACGACTTGCATTTCAGGAGGGAAGGGCTTTATTATTTATAGGTGTTTTGGTGTATTGATGAAGATCAAAATTTATCAAAATTTTGACAAACATTAATTAAGGACCTGTTTACTCCAAAAGTATACAGCTGATTAAAAGAATACCGATAGACATGCACCTACGTATTCCTCACAAAAAAAACATTCTTCTAAAAATATAAAAAATACACTTTTTTCCATGCACGACCTGTGTATGTCAAGTACGCGAATAATTACCAATTTATAATGTTCGAACGCACTGAACAAATCCAAAGGTTCAAAATTTATGTACAAAATTAGATTAAGACCCTATTACTCTCCAGTAAAGTCACTTATAGCTATATAAAAAGCGAAGCACCTTCAGATTCCTAGCACAAAAAGACCTTTCCTAACATATATAAAAAGAGCTTGTCCGTTACGACTTGGTGTTAAGTTTCGGGAGATTTCCCAGAGTTCGATATCATGTCTTGAAACCACAAAAAATCCAAAATTTCAAATTTCTATGAAAAACGTTATATTTAGGATCTGTTAGCACCTTCCATACAAGATAACACACGCTATATAGAATCCGGAAGACACCTACTAGTCTTCCTCACCACACAAATCCTTTTCTAAAAAATATAAACATTCACCTTTATACAAAGCTTGTATCTTCAGGAAGGAGCTACCCATCTATATGAGTTTGAACACAAAAATCCAAAATTCAAAATTTTGACAAAAATTAATAAGGGACCTGTTCTCCAAAGCTATAACAGCTATTAAAAATCCGAAGACACCCTAGTATTCCTCACAAAAAAACTTCAAAAAATATAAAAATCACTTTTCTACGACCTTGATTTCAGGAGGAATGCCATTTATATGATTGAACCACAAAATCCAAAAAAAGTCCTCCAGAAATTTCAAATTCTCGACAAAGATTAATTAAAGAACCTGTTCAATTTAAAAAGCGCTATAACAGCTATTAAACAATCCGAAGACACCTTAAGATAGGTCCTAACACAAAACCTTTCTAAAAATAATGAAAAGATCACTTCTTCTCACGACTTGATATTTTCAGGAGGGAATAACATTTATATTTTAAACCACAAAAAATCCAAAATCAAATTTTTGACAAATAAAATTATAATTAAGGAACCTGTTACTCCAAAGTTTATAACAGGCTAGTACAACATCACGCACAGACACCTTGTATATCCTCACACAAAATCCTTTCTAAAAATAATAAAATTCACTTTCCCTACAACTTCGTCATTTCTGGAGGAATTACCCACTTCTATATGTTTGCACCAACAAGACATCCAAAAATTACAATAATTTGACAACAAAGTTAATTAAGGACCTGTTACGCAAAAGTCTAACAGCTCATAAACTCCACCCCCTTCAACGGTATCTTCCTCCACACAAAAACAATTTAAGGCCAACAACAGTAGAATATCCACTGTCATGAGGTGTATCCAGAAGAATTGAGCCATTTATTAAGACTGAACACAAAATCGAAATAAAAGTTTCCAAATTTCAAAATATTGAGACAAAATTAATTAAGGAACTGTCTAGATTATAAAAGTGTAACAGATAATTAGAATCAAACGATACCTAGTATTCCATCAACAACAAAAACTTTCTAAAATATAAGAAATGCACTTTTTCTACGACTATGGTAATTTCAGGAGGAATAACTATTTATATGTTTGAACCACAAAAATCAAAATTTCAAAACTTTTGACAGCAGAAGTAATTAAGGACCTGGTTACTCGCAAAAGTATTGCAAACAAGCTATTTTTTAAAAATCCTGTATTAACAGCCTTAGTATCCATCACACAAAAACCCTTTTCTAAAAATAATAAAATCCTTTTTCTACGACTTGTATAAATTCAAGGAGAATTCACCATTTATATGTTTGAACCACAAATCCACAAAAATTTCAAATTTCAAAATTTGAAAAAATAATTAAGTAACTAGTTACTCCAAATACGCTATAACAGCTATTAAAAAATCCGAAGACACCCTAGTATTCTTACAGGAAAAAAGACTTTCTAGAAATATAAAATTCACTTTTCTTCGACTTGTATTTCAGGAGGAATGGCCATTTATATGTTGAACCACAAAAATCCAAAATTCAAAATTTTGACAAAATTAATTAAGGACCTGTTACTCCAAAAGTATAAAGCTATTAAAAATCCGAAGACACCTTAGTATTCCTCACACGAAAAACCTTTCTAAAAATATTGAATTCACTTTTCTTACCGACTCTGTATTTCAGGAGGAATAACCATTTATTAGGGTATCTTGCCCAATATACATCCAAAATTCACAAACAAATTTGGAAAAAATAATTAAGGACCTGTTAGACTCGCAAAGCTAGTAAACAGCTATTAAAATCCCATTAAACACCATAGTATTATCTCACACAAAACCTTTTCTAAAAATATTATAAAATCACTTTCTACGACTCTGTATTTCAGACAGGAATGCCATTTTATGTTTGAACACCAAAAATCCAAAACAATTTCAAAATTTCAAAATTGACAAAATCTAATTAGGTTACTGTTACTCCCAAAACGCTATAACACGCTATTAAAAAAATCCGAAGGAACACTAGAGTCCTCACACACAAAACCTTTCTAATTATAAAACGTCACCTTTTCTAACGCTTGTATTTCAGAAAAGAATGGCCCTGAAATTTATCATGATTGAACTACAAAAAATAATTTTGGTCAAATTTAAAATTTTTGACGCAAAATTAATTAAGGGGCTCTGGTAACTCCAAACAGTATTAACAGCTATTAAACATCGAGACACTTTAGTATTCCTCACACAAAACTCTTTCTAAAGTTCCAGTCACTTTCTACGACTTGTATTTCGAGAGGAATGGCCATTTATATGTTCGAAATATAAAAAAGCTAAAAATCAAAAATTTTGAACAAAATTATAAGGAACCTGTTATCAAGGTCATACCAGTATTAAAAATCGAAGACACCTTATGTATTCCTCGACAAAAACCATAATTCTAAAAATATAAAAATCACAGATTCTATGACTCTGTAGGTTCAGGAGGAATGGAACTTTATATGTTTGAACCACAAAGACATCCAAATTCAAAATTTTAACAAAAAATTAATTAAGGACCTTTTTACCTCCAAAAGTATAACAGCTATTAAAAATCGAAGATACCATAGTATTCTCTCACACCAAACCTTTCTAAAATATAAAAACATTCACTTTCTACGACTTTTATGTCAGGAGAATAACGCATTTATACTGTCTTGAACACAACAATCCAATTTCAACAATTTTGACAATTTTATTAATTAAGGACCTATTACTCCAAAAGTAATATAACAGCTATTAAAATCCGAAGACACCTTAGTATTCCTCTATGATAATAAACCTTTATTAAATATAAAAATCACTTTTCTACGACTTTGTATTTCAGGAGGAATGATTATATGTTTGAACCACAAAATCCAAATTTCAAAATATTTACAAAAATTAATTAAGAACGCCTTAAAATATAAAGCTATTAAAAATCGAAGACACCCTAGTATCCTCACAAAAAAAAAACTTTCTAAAAAATATAAAAATCACTTTTCTACGACTTGTATTCAGGAGGAATAATCATTTATATGTTTGCACAAAAATCCAAATTCAAAATTTTGACAAAATTATTAAGACCTGTTACTCCCAAAAGGTATAAAGCTATTAAAAATCGAAGACACCTTGTATCCCTCACACAAACCTTCCAAAAATATAACAATCCTTTTTACGACTTGTATTATCAGGAAGGAAATTGCCATTTATATGCTGTTGAAACACAAAATCAAATTAAATTTTGACAAAATTAATAAGGACTGTATATAGTACAAAGCTATAACAGCTATTAAATCGAAGACACCTTAGTATTCCGTAACAAAAAACTTTCAAAATCAAATCACCTTTTCTAGACTTGGCTATTCAGAAGAATGACCATTCTATATGGTTTGAACCACAAATCAAATTTTACAAATTAAAATTTTGACAAATTAATTAGTACCTTTACTCCAACAACTATAAAGCTATTTAAAATCGAAGACACCTAGTATTCTCGACACCAAAAACCTTTACTAAAATATAAAATCAACTTTTTCTACGACTGATTTCGGAGAAATAACAATTTTATGATGAACTACAAAAATAAACTTCATTTCCAAAATTTAAAAATTTTGACAAAATTAATTAAGGACATCTGTAACTCCAAAGTATAACAGCTTATTTAAAATTCGAAGACACCTAGTGATTCTCAACAAAAACCTTTCTAACAAATAAAAATCACATTTTCTACGATTGTATATCAGGAGATAACCAATTACATATGTTGAACCACAAAATCAATGGTCAAATTTTTACACAATTACTTAAGAACCTCGTTACTCCAAGTATAACAGCTATTAAAATCCGAAGACACCCATAGGATTCCTCAACAAAAACCTTTCTAAAAAAATAAAAATCACTTTCTACGACTTTTATTCAGGAGAATAACATTATTATGTTTGCACAAAAATCCAAATTCAAAATTTTTGACAAAATTAATTAAGGACCTGTTACTCCAAAAGTATAAAAGCGCTATTAAAAATCGGAAGACACCTTAGTATTCCTCACACAAAAACCTTTCTAAAGATATAAAAAACCACTTTTCTACGACTTGTATTTCAGGAGGATGGCCATTTATATGTTGTTTGAACACAAAATCAAAATTCCAAAATTTTGAAAAACTATTTAGAGACCTGATTACTCCAACAATATAACAGCGGATAAAAATCCGAAGACACATAGTAGTCTCACAAAAAAACTTTCTAAAAGTTAAAATCACCTTTTCACGACTTGTATGATCAGGAGGAAATAACTTTTCCTTTTCGCAAACACAATCCAAAATTCAAAATTGATTGAAAAAAAATATTAGAGACTGGTTACTCCAAAAGTATAACAGCATTAAAAATCCGAAGACACTTAGTATTCGCTCCACAACTTTTAAATTATTTGACAGCTGAGAGTATGTTTGATTTCGGAGAATAATACAATATATAAATGTAATAATAGACGGACAAGAATCGAAATTCAAATGTTGACAAACATCTAATCTCGACAGACGCAACCTATTTATCCAAAAGTATACAGCTAATAAATCCGAAGACACCTAGTATACTCACAAGAAAAAAACATTTCTAAAAAATATAAAAATCATTTTCTACGACGTTATTTCAGAAGGATGGCCATTTATATGTGTGAACCACAAAAATCCAAAATTTCCCAAATTTCAAAATTTAGACAAAAATGTAACTAAGGACCTTAATTTAAAAGCTTAAAACTATGGGAAAAAATCGAACGATACCATAGTATTCTCACACAGAAACCTTTCTAAAAAATTAAAATCATCACTTTCTACGACTTGAATTTTATTAGGAATGGCCATTTAATGAAATCGAACCACAAAAATAATTTTTTTTCAAATTTCAAAATTTTGACAAAAGATTAGTAAGGACCGCTGTAATCCAAAAGTTAACAGCATTAAAAATCGAAAAACCCTAGTATTCCTACACCAAACTTTCTAAAAATTATAACAATCCCTTATCTACGACTTGATCATTTCAGGAGGAATAAACCATTATATAGTTTGAACACAAAATGCACAATTCAACAACTTTGACAAAAATAATAAGGACTTGTACTCCAAAGTCTAACACTATATAAATCCTATAACACTTGTATTTCCTACACAAAAACCTTATCTAAAATATAAAATTCACTTTTATCTTTTGGAAAGCCAAAGAAAAAGCACAAATGCCATTTATGATTTGAACCACAAAAATCCAAAAGTTCCAAATTCAAATTTAGGACAAAACTTAATAAGGACATGTACATTTAAAAGTATACAGCTATTAAAAATCCGAGGTTCACCATATAATTCCTCACACAAAAACCTTCTAAAAAAATATAAAAAAATACAACTTTCTCCGACTAAAGGGCCAGGAATAAATCAACTATTATATGTTTCAACCACAAAAACCAAATTCAATTTTGACAAATTAATTAGGACCTGTTACTCCAAGTTAACAGCTATATAAAATCGATAAGCACATTAGCTATTCCTCAGCCAAAAACCTTATCTAAAAATATAAAAATCACTTTTTACACTTGTATTATCCGAGAAGGATGACCATTGTATTATGTTTGAAACCACAAAAATCAAAATTTCAAAATTTCAAAATTTTGACAAAAACTTATTAATTACCTGTTACTCCAAAACTATAACAGCTTATAAAATCCGAAGACACCCTAGCTATTCACACACCAAAAAACTTTACTAGAAATATAAAATCAACTATGTCTACAGACTTGATTGATGAGGAAGGCCATTATAATATGTGTGAACCACAAATCCAAAATTCAAAATTTTGAACAAAAAATTATTAAAGGACTTTACTCAAAAGGATATAACCAGCTATCTAGAAAATCGAAGACACCGTTAGTATTCATCACAAAACAAACTTCTCTAAAATATAAAATTCACTTTTCTAACGATTGTATTTAAGAGAGAATAACCATTTAATATGTTTGAACACAAAAACTTCCAAATCTCACATATTTCGACAAAATTAATAAGAGGACCTGTTACTCCAACATATAAAGATAAATTAAAATCAAGAACTTGTATCACAAAAACTTCTCTAAAAATATACAAAATACTTTTAAGGATTTTGGAATTTAAATAAAGACCTGACCTTTTTATGTTTGAACACAATTCAAAATTTTCAAATTTCAAAATTATTAAAATTAATTAGACTCGTTACTTTCCACACAATACAGCTATGAAAATCCGTGGAACCCTTGTATTCCACACAAAAACCTTTCTAATAAAATAACAATCTTTTCTACGAATTGTATTTCAGAAGGAATGGCCATTTATATGAATGAAATAACAAAATAAATTTTTTTCAAATTTAAAAATTTTGACAAAAATGTAATTAGGCCTGTAACTCCTAACGTATAACAGCTATTAAAATCCGAAGACACTTTAGTATCTCACACAAAACCTTTCTAAATATAAAAATCACTTATTCTATGCGTTGTACACTTATGCATAAAATTTATAGCTATGAAAAAAATCCTGAATTCAAATTGTGCAAAATTAATTAGCACACACAAAAGCGAAGAACCCGCATGAACACCTTAGTATTCCCACGACAAAACCTTTCCTTAATTATAAAATCACTTTTCTACGACTTTGTATCAGAGGAATAACCCTTTATAGTATTTAAGAAATTTGAAATCAGAAAAATTTCACATATTTGAAAACTTAATTCAGATCCCTGTTACTCAAACAGTTCATAACAGCTATTTACAAATCGAAACCCTGTATTCTCACAAAAAAACCTTTTCTAAAAATTATATAAAATCACTTTTCTAGGATCTGTATTTTCAAGAGGACCTTAACCCAGTATATATGTTTCGACACAAAAAATCCAAAGGTACAAATTTTACAAAAACTTAATTAGAAACCTATATAATAAATAACTATTAAATAGCTATTAAAAATTTTAAGATTACCTTAGTATTCCTAGCACAAAAACCTTTCTAAAAATATAAAAGATCACTTTTCTACGCTTGTATTTCTGAGCAATTCCAATTATATGCTTTGCAACCACAACAAAAATCCAAAATTGCCAAATTTTGAAAAACATAAGTACGCGACATGTTACCCAAAAGCTATAACAGCTACTTAAAACTCCGAAGACACCTTACGGTAATTCCTCACAAAAAAACCTCGTTCTAAAAATACTCAAATTCACTGTTCTACGACGTGATATTTAGGCGGCATGGACATAACAATTGATAATGTCTTGAACCACAAAAATCCAAAATCCAAAATTTTGAAAAAATTAATTTAGACCCTGTTACTCGAAAAGCTACTAACAGTATCTAATAAAATCGATAACACCTTCAGTATTCCTGACACCAAAAACTTCCTCTTAAAAATCATAAAAACCTCACTTTCATACGACTCTGATATTTCAGACGAGAATGGACCATTTTTATAGTTTGAACCACAAAACTCTCAAACATTTTCAAACCATTTCAAAATTCTGACAAAAATAAATTAAGGAACCTGTTTCTCCAAAACTATAACAGCTATTAACAATCCGAAGACACCTTAGCTATTCCTCACACAACAATTTCTAAAAATATAAAATCACTTTTCTACGCACTTGTACTTTTCAGAAAGCACATCGGCCATTATATGATTGAACTACAAAAATCCT
>JABUQX010059180.1:0-38007 GCA_015478945.1 Trachelipus rathkii | reverse complement strand
TTACTGAGGATCGGTTTATTAAAAAAACTGAGAGCCCAAACAGATCTATAGATTTTTTCGGATTCTGTGTCAGCTTTTATCCCAATTGTTTTATTTCCACTCATCTAAGAGTATGTCTGTATGGATTTTCCATGGCATGACTCTAGCAATCTCAACTATATTTTGACAGCTTTCTTTGGACAATTTCTCATTAGGGGATAGAAATATAAATTTTTTCAACAGAAAGCTCGACACAGATGATTTGTTCACAGCATGCTTAACAGATTCAACAGAATGTTTTTGTGCTTGTGCTTGCAGACAGAAAAAAACGTTTTTTCCTTTTCAACAAACATTTTCAAGTTCTTCTAATACCTCATCAGTAAAACTGATTTTTAATGGCAGCAAGATGATTCAGTCATTAAAAAAAGCAGCGATCAATTTTGTTTTAAATCAAATCTTTAGAGAATCCTGAACTTGCCAAATCCTTGCCCAACACAGTTTCATAACCAATCATGACAAAACAGAATGCAAGAGATGAATTAATGGTTCTTTTTTGGAAGCCTGTGACACTCGTAAAGATATGTGCGCTAAATATAACAAAGTTAAGCTTTGCTTTTCATGAGTAGGTTTTTTAACAACCTCACATATTCATGATATCCAGGTCTTTCATCAGAACCATTGAAACTTACATCTCCCATCTGCAAAAATTTCAAATTTCAAAAAAAACTTTATTCAATTATTGCATATTTAAAAAATATTTAAAAACCTGAAAGGTGGGGGATTTAACAAATTATTACCTATGTTTTCAGATTCATTGAGTTCAATAAAACTGTCTTGTAGTTAAAACCACATGTGTTAATTTAGTCACAGGTTAAAACAGAAGGAAAAAGATATCTCCAAGTAACCTACTTGCCCCAAAAAAGTGAAGAAAGGTGTAAAATTGCTTAAAAAAGTGAAAAAAAAATGACTAAGCTAAAAAAAGTGTAAAAAAAGTGAAAAGTGTACACATACCACTTTGCAGGGAGCATGGACTTCTATAGACAAGAGAAAGCGACAAAAAAAACAAACCTGAGATTAAACAAATATATTATATATTTAAAAACTAGATTATTATTAAATGTAAAGATTTCTCATAATTTTTCTATCCAAGAAGTAAGTACCGGGCATATAAACCATTACATCTTAAACTGAAGCCAAAAAAATGACCGTACTACCAATACCGTATACTATGGGTAATCACCTAAATAATATAGAGGTAAAAGGTATAGAGTTGGCCGAGGTGAATCGGAAAACACTTTAGGTATACTATCGTCTCCCAACTTCCCCTAATGCACTTTTTGAATTTTTTTTTGAAAAATCAAGGCCCACCCTAGTCATAAGCACACAAAAAAAATAATAAGTTAATTCTATAATATTTATTAAAGTTTAAATAAAGCTCACTTTACACTCACTGAGGGGTGAAGCGGACCACCATTGAGGGGTTAATCGGGCCATCTGTTTAAATTCCTCTCTTTACGTAAAATTCAATTTTATATTTTAATTTTACTAATATAATAATTGTTTATCATATTAAAATTAGTAATAATTACTAAAAATGGTCAATATTGATTCTTTACATATGCTTTTACTTTGCAGTTTAATTTAATACAACTGCTTTTAATGAAATTTTGACACTTTACAATATGCCTTCTTCAAAAATTTCATTTATTTTAATTTTCACTAATATAAGCAATTGGTGATTATAACTTAAATTAATTATACGTAAATAAAAATGTCAATAATAATACATAAAATAAGGAATTAACAATCGGGTGCGATTACCCCACATCAACTTTTATGGCAGTTGTGAATCGACCAAATTCGGCCCAGTGGATTTAGCCACTAGTACTGTTTGAACAAAATTGACTGTGTACATTTAAAAGCAACTCAAGTGTTATACACGAACAAATAATAAAAAATCCGATCACAAATTTTCTTTATAAACAAAGTTAAAAAAACTCACATTTTCAAAAGTGAAAATTCTATTGAAGGCATTTTATACTTAATTCTATTATATTTTTTAAAAAATACTAAAAAACTCTTTAGAGGGATGTACGATAGTATCTGTATCGTATCGGTATCGGGTAGTATCGGCCATTTTTGATGGTATCGGTATCTGTACGTTCGGTTAAATGCCGATACTAGTCCATACTATCTTACTTTTGGTGTGAAAAATTATGAAAACTTTAGAGTCAATATTAAATTTAGTTCGATATAGATAGCTAGTACTAAGTTAGGTTTTTTTTTTCCTCGATTCCTTTTAATCTTAATTTTTAGCGTTTCTCCAACTTGGTCATTAGCGTAAAATTTACCCTTTGTGATATTAATAATTACAGATTTTTTACCAGTGATCAATAGTATTTTTTTTCTTGTACGCAATTTCGTAGAGCGTGATGAGTTGAGTGTTTTTAACTTCTGGGATTATTCCATATTAGATATTTGCGTTAAATAGGTTTTATACATTTTTAAAATTTAGGTTTTACGTACGAATAAATTTTCCTCACTTCTTGTTACTCTATTTGTTCTTTTTTTTTTTTTTTTTTTTTTTTTTTGGACGGGGGGTTGCGTGTGCAGGTTTGATAGCAGATTTTGCACAAGGCGTGGCTTCTTTGAATTTACCAACATCAATGGCTTCCACTCTAACTCCCTATTTTATGTAATACTACGCTCTTAACTCTAAACCTAATTGATCTTTGTCTGAGACCCAGAATAATTAAAAATTCATTCTGTAACTTCGTTTAATATATCCAACTATAACTTATTTTATAATTTCCGTTAGAAGGGTGGAGTATGTGCCTTGGTAAATATAAACATTCCTATACGTCTCGAGAATCTCGAATCTCCTAACTTCGATGTTCTGGGCTTAAAATCTTTCTTCCTTCTACTACAATATTCTTATGCTTCTCTACTGTTCTCCTAACAAGAACAGATTATCATGCCTTTTGTTGATTACCTTACTACTTCTCACGGGACGTTATATCCTCATCCAAATACTGAGGTCCTCTTATTTGAGATATCAATGTACACAAAACTGAATAGTTGGGTTCACCTCTCGTATGATTAGTGGAGGAAGCCGAATATTCGTATTCTAACGATTCTGAGCAAACTGTATAAATAACCACACACATTCGGGATCGTCCCAACCGATTCTTGAACACACTACCTATGTTTCACCACTATCCATTCTCTCTAAAATACACCACCTTCGCTCCTACGGTAAAATCTGACCACAACCTTATATCACTTAATTTAATACTTCTCGTCCAACATCTTCATCCGCCCTATTGGTTTGTCTGCACTTGATCAGGGCCGAATTGTGGGCATTGGTGCTTCTACGCAACTATAATTGAAGTGACTGCTTGGACCTAAGACGCTTCAGATTCTGCGGATAAAGTGGGAACCGTAATTGTTAATGGGATGAGAGGTTCATTCCTTCTTGGACTAAATCTTTTTTCCTCAAAATCCATGGTCTCGATCGTGCTTTTTCCCTGCCATTTCAGGCTAGAGACAATACTTATCGGATGGGAAAAATTCTCGTTCTCCTATCACTCTTGCCAATTTTCATTCAGCAGAAATCGTCAGGATACTCTTCGACAGCAATCGACTTTCATTTAAACGGAAAATGCGCTGACCCCTTGGTGCTCCTACTGACAAATCTCTCTGTGCTCTTGCCAAAAACATCTCTAACAAACTTCTGTAAATTCATCCTTTCCTCCTCATTATCGCGCTGATGCATTCTGTTTTAATACTCCACGGAATAAGGGCCAATATCTCTTTGGCCTCTATTTTCCTCTAATTCACCCCTGGACGATTCTGGTATTCTCTTCTTCCTCCTCCTTTCTCTTCTCAGGTTCCTATGCCTTTACTGTCATTTCATTTGATCGGCTGCATGAGCTCCTGAAATCTGAACTTAGGAAGCGGGGCGCCGGATGGCATTCCTCTCCGAGTTTTGAGAAGTGTGCTTCCTGCTGACCCCACCCCTCGATCAACTATATTCTCTATGCCTCAATACTAGCACTTTCCCTCAGTGTGGAAAGCGCGCAATATGTCCAACCTATTCCGAAAAAATGGAAGCTGTTTCTATCCTTCTACTATCGCCCTAACTCTCACTTGTTATTCTTTTCTAAGATCTTTGAAACCCTTCTCAAACTCTTCACTTCTTAGAGATCATCTGGAATCTCATCCCTTCTTTCTGTTACCAGTACGGCTTTGGGTGCTCGAGATCTACTGGCGCATATACTTCCTATTTAACAGATTTATGTTTCCGCCCTTAGGAACTACGGAGACTTTGTTGGCCGCTTGACTATCCAAAGCATTGACCAGTTATGGCACGCGTCCACTGCTCTCCAAGCTCCCCCCTTTGGGTTTCCTTCTCTTTGCTTACTTATGTCAGCTTTCTTTCAAATCGCTCAATGCGCTTTGTTGAATGGGGAGACGTCTTTTTCTGCAATGTGGTGTTCTCAGGTTCTTTTATCTCCTACTTATATTCCTGCTTTTCCATCAATATCTTCTCAATTGCACATCTAACTCTATCCACTCATATGTCGATGACTTGACCCCTTCATTCTTCAACTTTCATATCAATTCTGCTCCCGCTTTGATACTTCTAGATATTGCCTCTCGTTTTACATCTTTCCATTCATCTTGCTGATCTGTTATAGAATTTCAGGTTGGTCGTCTCAAGATTGTGAAATTTAATTTTTAAAACCCCAACTTCTACAAATCTCTCTCTAAGAAGACACTAACTTTTCTATCTCTTCGACGGTTCTCTCGTCTCTCCTCTTGACAATATAAAAACATCCTTGGCCTTAACTATAAACAAAAAAAGTTTTGAAAACCTTCAAATCACAGTCGGTTGCTTAGGAGCGCCTATAAGAGAACTGCGGAGTTCTGTTTCTGAGTTGCGAGACTTGTTTTCCTCTTCTCAGCTACTCCAACCTATACAAAGACTCATTCGCGCCCTTGTATGGAGTACGGCTCTCATATCTGTGGGGGGGCTCTGGTTTCACTCCTCATTTGGATAGAGTCGAGTCAAAGTCCAAAAGACTTATATAAACTGTCCTGTACTTCTAGTTCACTTCTCCGTTTATATTTGCGCGCGATGTTGGTGCTTTATCCTTTTCTATAGGTACTTTTAGGCAAGTGCTCGAGGGAACTATCCACTCGCGTTACACCACCTTTATGACGCCCTTGTGACACAAGGTGCTGTGCGGCACATGAGGTTTGTCGTTGATGTTATGTAACTCCAGACTGTTCGCTGCGGCTTCATTTCGTTCCTGCCACCTCTGTTCTGTGGAATTCTCTTTCCATTCATCTGTGTCCTTACTCAATTATATTTCCCGCACTTTAAACCTTCCCGTCTGCTGCTTATCGCGTAATTTGCGTTAGAGGATTTTTGAGTTCAACATCCCACTCCGTAATAGGGTTCTTGCCCTGAGCGGCGGACAACTGTAAATAAAAATAAAAATAAAAGTTCTAAAAGATAAATTCCTTTATGTCTAGCTGAAACCCCACAAGAATGGAACCTCCGACGGTGAACCACTCTAGAATGCAGTAAAATAGCACAAAACCGAGGAGTTTGCTCGCTTGACAAAAAAAAAAAAAAAAAAAAAAAAGACAGAAGTGGAAGCCGCCTTATCTGCAACCTTGGCAAACATCACTGATAGTGACGATGGTGGCTCTGCAGCAAATAAACCTACTGAAGATGAGGATTTGTATATGTTAGACTTTGATAAGGTTATGCCGAAAATGCATTGAAATCTCATTCACCTTCAAAAGAGAATCACACCAGGAACCTCATCGTAAAAACTGAAGGAGACAGTCATCAAGGAGCCAAGATAATTCAAATTTGCAGTCTGTGAAGGAGGAGATGAGGCTCTACGAAACATTGAGATGCTGCCTACTTAAGAGAATCCTTTCATGCGGCGGCATGAAAATGGGCCAAGGTTTCATATTACATGTCTGGCAGGCAAATAAAATCAGCACCTCCTATCAGTCGAGAGATATGAGCGTATTATAAGTGTAGCTTAGTAGGATATGTAAACACCCCCAAAAGAATCAGTCTCTCTGCCAGGGAGACTAGTGAAAGCTTACATGTTTTTGCATCACATATTTGTGAATGTTTGAATTTGAGATGAATGATATCTATCTTAAAGGAGTATTTTATATTATTTGAGTAATAGCGTTTTTTTATTTTTAACTTTTTGTTTTTAAAAAAGCGCTCTCGTTCATTATTTTTTAATCTTTATTATTATAGCTAGTTAAAGAATCTTATTGTAAATTGTAATAATGTAAAAACATAAAAGCTAGTAGCTAACTTTTAATACTTGAAATGAAAATGGATCTATTTTTGAATTAAACATCAAACATAAAAAATTGATTATTTAATAATATCTGCAATTATTATTCCTTAAAAGGTACTACTTTAATTTATAAAATAAAATAACAAACACAAAAAAAATATAAATATAAAGACTAAAAAAAAATGTTCAGGGAAGGTAATCCTCAGCTGCCTAGCAGTGCACAAATGTTCTATCTTATTACTGTGTATTATATATTAAATTGGGTTCGTATCGGTCTATCGGCACCTAAAAAAAAGGGTATCGTAAATACAGTATCGTATCGGCCTCTTTTCAGGTATCGTTATCATCCCTACTCTCCAGACTAACGAGTCTTCAATTAAAGATGATTAGTACTAAAGCGTTGTTACCAAAGACAAATTTATTTTTATTTTTTTATTAGAAATGGACCAAATCACCCCTCTAAAAAAGGTGGCCCAGGTCACCCCACCCAATGCTATATATATAATATATATATATTATATTATATATATATATATATAGTATATATTATATATATAATATATATATATATATATATATATTATTCCCAGCATCTATTAGCTTTATTCTAGCTTCCAAACACTGATTATGCACTTTCAAATTACTGCTTATATCACAACCTAAATCTTTTCTTGGTCCACAGGACTCAAGCCAATCCCATTCATATCGTAGTTAAAAACTTTTTTTGAGTAATCTAGGTGAAGAACCTTACACTTTTTTAACTATTAAAATTCATTTGCCACTTAATCTGCCCACCCAAGAAAGTTTATCAAGATCATTTTGAATCTTTTATGCATCCTTCACTATTCCTAACTGAGGTGGCCACTCTAGTATCATCTGCAAACTTTAGAAACCTTCATATTAAGTCCCTGTCTAAATCATTTATATATTAGCGGTATGAGAACAATAGTGGCCCCAGCACTGAAACCCTGTGGGACACCACTCTTCACTATTCCCATGATGATTTATTCCCAATTTTAGTTGTACACACTGTTTCTATTTCGCAACCACTCTTGAAAATCCAACCATGTACCACTCACCTATACCACTTGCAATACCTTTTTCATCAGCCTTATGTGGGAATCTTATCAAAAGCTTTACTAAAAGTCTAAATATACAATATCAACTGATCTCCTCGTCAATGCAGTCTAATGTATCCATTAAATTCTTAAAAGGTTTTCTGACATTGACCTCCTACCATTTCTGGAAACCTTGCTGGGATCATACAATACTTGATTATTCTTCTAAATATTTCTTCTATATACCTTCATTAACTTTTCCAAACCTTTACAACCAGAGATGTTAAGCTAACTGGCCTTAAATTTCCCAAATCTCCTTACTACCTTTCTTATAAAGGCACAACATATGCGTTTTCGCAGTCATCTGGTACCTCACCAAATGTTAAGATCACTTAAAAATCAAATACAGCTGCCTTTGCAATGCTGATACTACCCTCTTTCAGGATTCTACCATATATCCCATCAGGCACTGCAGCTTTACCTGGATCAATATGGTCTAATAAAAGTTTAAAACTTTTAAAAAATTCAAAATTCTGTAAGTCTATTGTTACATGCATACAAGATATTAGTCTCAAACTATTATCTAATCTTTCGCCTCTGTAAAACACTAATCAAAACAGCATTAAAAATAGTTTGACAAACTCCTTATATATCTGAAACTCACAAATTTTCATCAATTTTAATTGGACAATTGTCCTGTTCTTATCTTTTACAATTTATAATTTTAATATGAAACATTACGCTTTCATTAATTTTATCTCTTCTCTCTATATTCCACCAAACAGTTTTCTCTTCGCCACCCTAATGGTTTATCTTTAAAACATACTGACTGAGTATTCATTAAAATTTGCTTTAAAATGTTCCCACATAAAACAGTTTTGGTCTTTATTAAACTCTTATCCCAGTCAGTTATACTTAAGCATGTCTCAATAAATGGGTCCTTCAACAGTAATTACCATGAGTATAGCATATTCTGTAGATTTTACTTACTTGACTTTCTGAAAAAATTTCTAAGCTCAAAAAAAAAATTTTCTAAGTTCAGAGAAGTTTAGTTAGGTAAATGTTTATTAAAAAATTCTTTAGGGCAAGCTTCTGGGAATTATGCCAGAAGCTTATCACCAAAAATTTTGTTAGAAAACTAAACTTTCTTTCTAAACTTAAGAAATTTTATTGAAAACTAATTTTTTTTTCAGAAAGTCGCATTACTGTATTTATATAATATGCCCTATAATATAATTTATATTATATATAATATATATAAATAATATATATATATAATATATATATATTATATATATATTATAATATATATATATATATATATAAATATATTAAATGCAAGGTTCTAAGTTTGCAGATTGATACTAAAGTGGCCACCTTAGTTAGGAATAGTGAAGGATGCATAAAAGATTCAAAATGATCTTGATAAACTTCTTGTGTGGGCAGATAAGTAATGAATTTTACTTAATAGTAAAAATGTAAGGTTCTTCACCTTAGGTTACTCAAATAAAATTTTAACTATATAATGAATGGGATTGGCTATTGAGTCTTGACCAAGAAATAAGATTTATGGTGATATAAGCTGTTAAGGTAAATTACCCTATCAGAATGGTAGATAGAAATAAAGCTAATAAGATGCTTGCATAATAAATCGCAATGTGTTTACAAGATCATCAAATCTCAACATTCCAAGTAACAGAAAGATTAGAAGCTCATAGGTCGGATGTGTGGCAACTTTATTCTAGGACACAATAGTGTCCCTACGGCCCTAGCCTAATCTCTTAAACAGTAAGTTTTACAACCTCTATTCTCAATCTCAACTTTCAAATCTTTTTAATTAATAATATATATTATAATTTGGCAATTAAAATTGAATTTAATGTGAATAGCTTATGAATCCATATATTTTGAGGTATTTAGTAACTTCTTATTTTAAATAAGACCTGTAAGTATGTGATACACTGTATGAATACTACACAAGGCTACTATTATACTTTGTTAAAAGCTATTGGTTATATAAAATAAATCTCTTCCAGCAAATTTTCTCAGAAGTAAATAGTAATTCCGGTTCCGGCCCGGAACGGAGAAAAAAAATGTCAAATTCCGGCCGAACCGGAATTCCGTACACCTCTAATAATATAATATATATATATATATATATATATATATATATATATATATATATATATATATATATATATATATATATATATATATATAATACCCAAAAACTATCCACAGCATAATAACTAAGTCATGGTCACACATGCCATCTAACATTATAAACACTATAACTAAAAAACCCATCAATTTGGCTTCGTCAATATATATGATACCCAACCCATCCATAAACGAATCTAACTCTTTCTTAAATGTTGCAATCGGGTATTTCGGTCCACGTGGAAAATTCGGTCCAGTGGCTCAAAATAGCCTTTACAATGTAAAATATATCTTTAGAGATGTAAAATAATAATGTTGTTTTATGTCTTAGGATTATTTTTTTTATGAAACTTTTAATTTAAGTCCATATTATTTGTGATTTTTTTTACACTGAGCACATATAAAAATCGGTGAAATTTTAGGCAGACTGGCCTAAGAACATACAGGTCAATATGTACTACATTATTGGGTACCAAATATATACTTATAAATAGTTCAAACCTTAAATGCAATTGAATCATCAGGCAAAGTAATATAATATGTTTTATTATAAAAATCTGAACATGGGCAATTCGTCCAGTAAAAAAGAACACAAACTCGAAAGCATTGATTACGTTTTGAAGCCCAATTTCCTAAAAATAAATTGTAATACCATATGCGCTTAAAATATTAAAAACTAACGTTAAATCTAAGATTTTATCAAATAAAAGACTTTAATGAGGATTCTTAGAGATGTGAAAATGAAGGTACTGAATTCCCCCCCCCCCAAAATCGTGGGGGCAATTCGGTCCATGTTACTTATCAGCTTCTAACATTAATCCTATATTATATATGATATATATACTATATATATTATATATATATAGAATATATATATACTAATATATATATACTATATATATATAATATATATATATATAATAATATATAAATATATTAATATATAATATATATATATATATATATATAACAATATAACAATTATACTCCTAAAGGATAACATTAACATACCAAAAAAATAAAAAATTTGAAAAAAAAAGTCTCCAAGAAACCTTGTAGCGATTTTGAGTACCCTGTTTAGGACGAATTTGCCCCTCATTTACGTATATTAAATATATATAATATATATATATATGATAAATAATATTATATAGATAGATATATATATATATATATATATTATATTATTATATATATCACGGCCCAATAGGGGCTCGGCCGACGGGGAACAGAAGGGGGACGTTTTTCCATACACCGTGTGCAGAGGGTCGGAGGGACCCTGCGGCCACCCAAAATACCAAAGAGCAGGGGTCTGCGAGACCCTCCCCAAAGGCGGGATAATTAGTCTTACCCTTCGTTCACCGAAGCCGAATACCCCGACTCCTGCCATCGGGGCAGCCTACCCTTGGGTACGCATTAGTTTAAAAAACATATTTTTTTTAAACTAATGGTACCCCGATGGCAGGAGTCAGGGTCTCTCGACCTTCCGGGAACGACAGGTAAGACTATTTCCCCTCCGGAGGGCTCTCACGGACCCCGCTCTTTGGTATTTGGGTGTCGCGGAGTTCCTTCCGCCCCTCCCCTACGGATATGGAAAAGTCCCCCCTTTCTGTTGTTCGATAAAATTAGTCATGACGTCATAGTATATGTAACGCGGAAATCTTGATGTGAGTATGACGTCACACGGAGCTTTCATATAAAGGTAATAGTTCGCTTTTAGGTAATGTTATCAGATATCGATTGTTTTTTCCGATAGTCGTAAGTTTTCGGATATCGTTGTTACCCATTATCCAACTTTAGTTTGTTCGAACATTTAAGAGTGATATTGACTTCGGCTAAATTTACATGAAATAATTTTTCAAAAATGAAATATTTCTTTATATATACGTATATATTAACTTAAATGTGGCATTTAAAAAAATTATGAAATTTAAATAAAATTCAAAAATTTTGAATTTGCTAATGATATAAGTATATATATTAATTATATATATATATATATATAATATATAATATAATATATATATATATATATATATATATATATATATACTATATATATATTATTAGTTAATCACTCACTTAATTTCAGCTTCAGGTATTTTCTTTAATTTTTTTTAGGTTAGGTTAGTTAAGTTAGTTAAGTTACCCAGTTACTAACCTTACCTAACCTTAACTTAACTAACCTAAAACAAAAATTAAAGAAAAAATACCTGAAGACTGAAATGGTGAGATTTAAAAGTTGGGATATATTATATATCATATATTATATAATCTATATATATATATTATATATATATATATAATATATATATATATATATATATATTATATATATAATATATAGTATATTATAATATATATATATATATATATATATATATATATAAAGAATCTAGTGAAATAACTATTTTATATTTATGTGTAAGTGTGCATAAATTACTTTTGTTTTAATTTTTTTTAATATCGATGCAAGCATTCAAAACACATTCTGTATAATTCAAATGAAATGCCAACTCTCCTAGAAAGCAATATTATAAAATCGATTATCTTTTCAAAAATATCTTTGTTGATACATTAACCCTCAAACGGACTATTACCCATATAAATTTTACTTGACGCGTTTACGGCTACGTCCGGGATGACCAGGACCGCCTCTTTAGAGGGGTGATTCGGTCCACTCTAAATAAAAATTAAAAAATATCTAAAAAAAAAAAAATTGTTTTTCGCTCATTTAATAGTTCTACTCACTCATGGAAAAGATCAGGTTAGTTACAAGTTTATTTGTAGATCATCTTAATTTAGAAGTTTTATATTTTTAAAAAATGTTTACAAATTAGGGTACAAAATGCCCTTCAAGAATTTCACTTTGAAAAATGTGAGTTTTTTTTAACTTTGTTATAAAATGAAAAATTTGAATGGATTTTAATATTTTTTCAGATGTATACACTCGAGTATTGTTAGTTTTCAACTGACAAAGAAATTTTTTGTCCAAAGGAGTATTAGTGGCTTAAATCACGGAATCCTAACTTGTCGATCTCACCCCCCGTAAAATGATGGGGGGTAACGCCACCCATGTTATTCGTATTTACGTATATTATTGACATTTTTATTACGTATATTAAATATAAATATAATAAAAGTATATATATTAAGTGAGAATTAAAAAAAAAAAAATGAATTTATATAAAAAAAAACGATTCAAAAAATGTCAAAATTTTGAACATTTTTGAGCTGAGTGTGTGAATTTCCTTTTTATTTCTATTTTATTTTCATTATTGATTTTATTTACTTATACGAATTAATATGATAAATAAATTATATTAATGAAAATTAAATAATAAAATGAATTTATACGTAAAAGAGGAAATTTAAACAGATGGTCTGATTCACCCCTCCACGGCAGGCTGACTAATTTATTAAAAACTTTTAATAAAAACTTTATTATTAGAATACATTATTATTTTTTTGTGTTGCTAATACTAACTATGTTTGTTTGGATTTCAGAAACATAAAGTCATAAACACAATAGGGGAAAGTCGGGAGACGATAGTTATACCTAAGTGGTCCAAGTCCACCCCGCCCGACGCTACATAATATATATATATATATATATATATATATATAATTATACTTAATATATATATATATAAATATAATATATTATATATATATAATATATAAATTATTTTCTTTTCTTTTTACATCGAACATTGTGCACCAGCCTTTTTTTTTAATTTAAATATCTTAATTTTTTAACGTACATTTTTAAAAAATAAAATCAGTGATAATAATTTAAAAACGATATAATACCAATAATAATTATAAATATCAATTATCGATAGTTGAAACGCCATTTCAACTGTCATTCTCATCCCTTATTATATATATATATAATATATATATATAAATAATATATATAATATATATATTATATATATATATATATATATGATATATTATATATATAATATATAGATATATATATATATATATATAATATATTATATATAGACAAAGTTACATAACGCCCACACGAACAGAGCTGATCAAAAAAAATTTCAAATTAGCAATCTTAATACATAAAGATGTTCTATAGTCAAAAATTGAACTTTTTTTTTACTTGTTAAGGGCGAAATTAGGTTAGGTTAGCTTGGTTATGGTTAGGTTAGGTCAGGTCAGGAAAAAAAAGATTTAATTCACCCTAAAACATCTTATTAATGTATCATGAGACTAACTGTAAATTTTTTTTTTTATCAGGCTTTCCGTTCCTAAAAGATTAAAGAGTACCTAATATATAATATAATATATAGATATATATATAATTATATATATATATAGATATATAATATATAAGATAATATAAATATATAATATATAAGGATAGCAAGGGAAAAACAAGATTGTATATATATATATTATATATATATTATATATATGGTAATTTTTACCCAGAGCTTCACCCCCGATTTTATGAAAATTATAGACTACTCTAAAAAAAATAATAATATAAGAATGTGAAACCGAAAATTTAAGCCTTCAGGAAAAAAAGTTACAGCCTCTCCAAATTGTTAAAAAAAAAAAAAAGATTATTAAAAAAATAAAAAAAAATTTGTTTTTTTTGAAAATCACAGATATAGCCACTCAAAAAAAATAATAATTAATATGAAAACGAAAATCGGCAGTCTCATAGGAAAAAAAGTTACAGCCTTTGAAAGTTTAAAATTCCCAAGACTTCTTATAATAAAATTAGTGGGCCTCGTGCTCTTTTAGGGCCATCCTAATTCAGTTATGATAAGATGTTAATTCTACATAGATTTTCTCTGTGATATTACCTAACAAAACTTATCATAAACCTGAACCTAGGGGCCTGAAATGAGACCTAACGTGGATCGATCAATATTGAAAGGTATTTTTAGCAACTTGAGATACTTAACTTTTTTTTTCCTAAAGATCGACAATTTTTTTTTCACTATTCTTTCATTATTATTTTTTTAGAGTATATCCTTTGATTTTCATAAAATGGGGGTGAACAACCCTCTGGTAACTAATCTATAATATATATATATATATATATTATATATATATATATATATAATATAATATATATAATATATATATAATATATATATATATATATATAATATATATATATATATATATTATATATATAAATATTATATTATATATATATTTATATATATATATATATATATATATAAATTATATATAAATATATATATAATTATATTATATATATATTATTATATATTATATATATATATATAATATATATATATATATATATGTAATGTTCACCCAGAGGGTTGTCACCCCGATTTTTATAAAATCACAGGATATACTCAAAAAATAATAATGAAGAATAGTGAAAACGAAAATGTCGCTCTCTTTGAAAAAAGTACAGCCTCTCAAAGTTGTAAAATCCCATAGACTTTCAATATTGATCGATCCAGTTAGGTCTCATTTCAGGCCCTCTAAGTCAGTTATGATAAGTCTTTGTTAGGTATACACAGAGAAATCTATGTAGAAAAAATCTTATCATAACCTGAACTAGATGCCCTAAAATGAGCACGAGTCCCACTATAATTTTATTATAAAGAAAGTCTATGGAAAATTTGAACTTTCAGAGGCTGTAACTTTTTCCTAAATAGACTGCCGATTTTCGCTTCACTATTCTTCATTATATTTTTTAGAGTTATATCTGTGATTTTCAAATAAAAAAAAATTTTTTTTTTTTAATAAACAAATTCTCATTGGCTTTGAAGAAACTTTGAGCGTGTAACTTTTTTCCTAAGAGAGCGACAATTTTTTCGTTTTCAACATTCTTTATTATTATTTTTTAGAGTATTATCCTGTGATTTTCATTAAAAATCGGGGTGACAACCCTCGGTAACAATTACCCTATATATAATCTCTATGGTCCGGCAGCTACTTCAAAGGCCACACACCACACAACTATATATAATATATAATATATATATATATATATATTATATATATAATATTATATAATATTTTTTTTTTTTTTTTTTTTTTTTTGCTGTCGTCTGCCGGTTCTATCAAAACTAGTGCTGACAAACTAACAAGCCCACTTAGCAAACGCTTAAGAACGCTTAATAACGTAAATTACTTTACTAAAATCTATTTATATATAATAATATAAATATCAAAATAATTTAGTAACATAATAACACTATTATCTAAAAAAAATTAGGCTAAATAAAGAGCACATCAAAAACGGGTCATATCCAAACAGGCAGCCAACTTACTATAAAATATAAATTCTTATTCTAATATTGCTGAAACAAGAACATATAAAAAATCGTTGCAATCCTGAAAGTTCAAAAAAAATAGGCCCCACAAACTTAAGATTTATACAGAATAAACAATTTTCTGATTAATTATAATGTTATATTATTATTTAATAACCTAATTTAAAACAAACTAATGATGATTTACTAGCAAACACTCCACTACAAAAATAATTAGTATGGCCTACTAAATTAAATCCATTTTCCCCCCAAAAATATAACGGAAAACTTAGCCGAAGATTTTTCAGTCACACCCCCAAAATTGTTTCAGCCAATGAGCAAGCATTTCTGCTGTTACGTCATGCTATTCTAGCGACGAAAACGGGACATTACAGGACATTTAGTACCTGGTACCATTATCTCCAAGTTAATGTCCTGAAAATTACAAGTTCGATGAAAAAAACGTATCAATGTATATTATTATTATGATTAATTATTATTATTATATTATTATTATTATTATTAATTTCATATTTAAATTATAATATGTAAATTTTTTTTTGTCAACTACGTGAAATCTGCGTATGTAGGCCTCGTAAATAAAGTGCCTATTAATAATAATAAATCTGTGAAATCTGCTACGTATGCTTAATTTAGAGAAAGGTGCTAATAATAATATAATAAATAATAATAATAATAATAAAATAATAAAAATAATAATAATATTATAATAATAATAATAAATTAAAATAATAATATTATTATTATTATTATAATTAATTATATTATATTATATTATATATTATTATATTATATTATTATTATTATTATATTATTATTATAATAATAATAATAATAATAAATAATAATAATAATGAATAATAATAATAATAAAATAATAATAATAATAATAATAATTAATAATAATAAAATAATAAAAGATAAGATAGTATAGAAAACATTAAACAAATGTCTTATAGTTCTACCATACATAAAAAAATTAGATAAAATATATTGAAAACTAAAAAAAAAATGACATTTATACCAAGCGTTAACTGACTGCTTGCCCTGACGCCCGACCGATGTTCCCCTGAAATTGAAAAAACTTAACTTTAAAAATAAGCTTAATATTTTAAATTTTATATGGAAAATTTAAAAATAGACTTCCCTAATATGCATCTAGTCAAAATTGTTATACTTATTCTACGAAATCACCAGTCTTCAGAATTTTGTGCAATATAAAAAAAAATTTTTTCAACATCGAAAATTTTTTACTAGTAAGTGTAAGTTATTACTTAAATTTTATATAGGTTAAATATATATTTCTATTGCACTAAAAAACCCTTCTCGAATGAAAAATATTTAATTAAAAAAAATATTAACAATATTATAAAAGGACCGGTTCCCCCTCCGTGAACATATTTTCCCCCCATTACGGTATATAACTATATATATATATATATATAATATATATAATAATATATAATATATAAAATATATATATAAATATAATAATATAATAGATATATATATATAAATTATATATATATAGATACTATATAATATAATATATATATATAATATATATATATTATATATTATATATATATATATAATAATATATATATTAATATATATATATATATATATATATATATAATGCATAGAGCTTTAGAAAACAATGTTTAAAAAAAAACCATTTTATTTTTTTTAAAAATAATAAACGCAATAATCATTTCTTTTTTTTTGGGGGGGAGATGCTATTATGATGGTTTATGTAGTTTTTTATGTTTTAATAAATTTTAATATTTAAAAATATCTACTGGAAACTGTTATACACAGGTGCTAACACTTATTTTAAAATTCCTTAATAATGGTCTGTAATTCTAAATTCAAATTTTCTTGATAACTGTAAACTGTATAAAATTATTATTTTTTGATTTTACATAAACTAATAAAGTAAAAAAATAAGAGGTATATATAATTATTATAAATCAATTTTAAAAAAGTTACTTTATTATTACCCCAAAAAATTATTATCCTGCAATCACCAAATATATATTAAGCGCAATTGCGATCGAGATATGAAATATCACTTTATATTTAAACTCTCTTTAAGGATACAAATGTAATGAAAGCACAAAGAATATCCTTTGCGCTATGTTCCTCATATATCTCAAAATCCTCCCACACTCACATATGAGTTTTATATAAACTTTATATGTGGCATCAATGGGTAGGAAATGAATTCCCAAGAAAAAAAAATATATTTAAAATGTAAATAAAATTATATTATAATATATAAATATATTATGTATATATATATATATATAAATATATAATATATATATATTATAGAATATATATTATATATAATATATATATAAATATATATATATATAAAATAATATATATATCCTCTCTATCTCTATTTGTTGAGTTGATTGAAACGCGTCTTATAAATTTCTTTATTAAAACATATCCATAAAATAAAAGGTCGCAAAAACCTGTTTGAAAAAACAGAATAAAAAATATAATATTAAATAAAAATAATTAAATCAAATATATAATATTTAATACAAAAATTTATTAAATATTCAACAAAATTAGTAAGTTAAGTTTGCTTAATTTATTAGATTAATATAATAATGTTTCAAAAACATAAAAATTTTAGTGCGAAAATAATATCTTAAAAAAATATGAACATTAAATTAATAATATCAATTATCTTAATAATATAATTTTCAAAACAATATAACTAATCATAAATCAAATATATTTCAACAAATTATATATATTATTATATATATATATAACATATAATATATATATTAATATATATATAGATATATATTATATATATAATATATATATATATATATATTAATTATATAGTTATATATATACGTATATAATAGTATATATATATAATAAATATATATATATATATATATAATATATATATATATAATAATAATATATAATATAACATTATAATAAATATATTAAAAAAATGGTCATGCACATTATAATGAAACTTTCTTATTTAAATTATTAATTGAATAATTAATTAAATAATATATTAACAAATATATAAACGAAATATAATTCTTTAAAATAATATTGTAAACAATAAAGAAACTTTAAAACTATAAAATATTATTATTATTATTATTATTTATTATATGATATTATATTTTATATTATTATTATTTATTAATTATTATTATTATTATTATTATTATTAATCATTATTATTATTATCATTATCATATTATTAACATCAATTATTTATTTATTATAATATAATCATAATATAATTATTAAAATTATTGTTACAAATATAATTTTCACTATTTACCTTTTCCAATAGTGAATCTAAATTTTTATAGATGTCATTCCATCATTGGAATAAATAACCTTAACATTTTGGTTATTTTGCTGTTATTTAATTTTATATTTAAAAAATAAGAAAAGAAAATAATAATATATATTGATATATAGATTCTATATACAAATATATAAATATATTATATATATTCACACTGTTAAAATGATACTGATATTTTTATTTTGGAGATTTTTTACATTTATTCAAACATCAGTCACACCAACTTCAGATGCTCACCATTTCTCTAAAGCTTATAGCTTGTTTTTTCTCTAACGTTCTTCTCCAACTGATAATATTTTCGATTATGCTAGGTCTTTTAAAAGATTCGTTCCTATGTTTAATTTTATAAATAAAAAATTAAAAAAATAAAAAGAACAAAATAATATATATTGATATATAATCTATATATGAATATATAATTATTATTTTATATATATTTCACATGATAAAAAATAAGTTATTTTTTTAATTTTATTTTGGAGATTGATAAAAATTCCTTCAAACTCAATCAAATGATTTCAAACGTTCACACTCTCTCTCAAGCTTAAGGCTTGTTTAGTTTCCTATCTTTCCTCTCCAACTGACAATGTTTCCTTTAATTCCAGCCCTTTCATGACTTCTGCTCCTACTACTTCTCCTACTTCCCCAAACTACTAGCTCTTCTTTCCCCCCACGATCTCTCTCTTTCTTCTCTTTATTGAAGTTATATTTTAAAGAGGAATTGGGAACTCAGGTGGGACGTTTGGGATTGGAACTTAGGGATCGTCCCCAAAAGAGGGATCTCTACTTTCGGGATTGGGACTTCAAGGAAGTCTTGAGAAATGCTTTTATATTTTATGGGTCGTTAAAACATAAAATTGTGTTGGAAAAGACAGTTAAAGATATATATTTGTAAATAAATGATGCAAGATGTTAATAAAGTTAAGAAGTCATGGAGACTATGAACATAGATAGACTAAACATTAGATGAATTGTTATGCCGAATTAGCAAAACTATTAGTTTAATATCTTAATTGAGTAATATCTATAATTTTACGAGATAGTCCTCTCTCCCGGAAATTGAAGCCAGGATAAGTTTCTTATCTTTTTTTTCGGTTCGGTTCCGGCTAATTTGAAAAATCCCGAACCGAAATACTAACTACTTCTGAGAAAAAAAATTGAGAGGGATATTTTACATAAACCCATAGCCATTTTAACAAAAATAATATACCTTGTTGGAAGCATTCATTACAGTGATACATATCTACAGTAAAAACTGTCACCATATTGGCAATATTTATTAAAACGTTTCCTCAAATATATTTTCCTGCTCTGAAAATGAAAATAATTTTTCGAAATATAAGGGAGACTTGAAAGGAGGGAGTAATTTTTGGATAGTACTGCTATTGTTGAAATTACTTTGTCACTTTCCCCCAAGTAACGTAATTCTTCTTTTCCCAGATTAGAAATTGATTTCTTTGGTAAAAAAAATTCAATTTCTTTAAGAATTTCAACCTTTTGAAGAGCCATTATTTTTTTCCCCCCTTTTACACTAAAACTGGACTCGCTGTCACAGTCAATATTCTTTCAAACCTTATAAAATATAAGGAACTTTGCGTAATTTCTTACTGATGATTTTGAGGTACTTGGCAATTCTAAGTTCATTGTAGATAATACTCGTGTCTGAAAATGGATGATAACTCATCGCCTTAACCTTCTTCGTACTGCTACTACTATTATCACTTCTACCCTTCAATTATTGCATATTTCTTCAAGATCGCTTTCTACTCAATTCTCTTATTTCAATAGAAAATAAAGTCAGTTTGTATCTTGGCGTCTACTACATTACCTTAAAACAATTATCTTGTTTGATATATGTCTATGATCCTTTCTCTTCCTTTTATTCATAAATCTAAACTCGAATGCCTCTCACTTCTTCTTTAAGTCAACTCTCTGTCATCCTCTGATTTGAGAGAATGCTGAGACTCGAATTATGAGAATTAATGATGATATAATGATTTTGTGAATTAAGTAACCATGAGAAATGGTTGCAAAACTCTTAAATTTTTCAATATTCCATTATTAGCAGTCAAAGCTTAAATTATTGATGTTCTATAATATAAACTTGCAAGGGCTTTTCAACATTCAAATCTTTTTAGAATCAAATATCTATCCACCTTGTCTTACCTTGAATTGGAAGTGGGCTTGCAAGATGTGATCCAAGTCTCTTTGTTTCTTTGAAGTTCATTACAGCGTAAATGATTGAAAAGTGTACAAAATCCTACATTTCTTTATTAAATCACCAATGTTCTTAGAAAAACTAAATGTCTTTTATAACAAATTGAAGTTTATGAATAAAACAAGAAAACTTGTGTATCCTGCTAAATTAGCGAGCTTCATGTTATATTCTACATCTCGAAGGATCAAATGATTTGTTAGGAGGAATTTCCCAATTATTCATCATAATTACAAAACTCATAGTGATTTTAATTCCAGAGTTGTGCTATAGTAGTTGTTGTAGGGGATACAGTTCATTTTTTTAAACGCGTTGGTAAGCCAGAGTGCGTTAAAAAATAAAGACTCATTAATTATTTACCTCATATATCTTGTAGTAAATGAATATCTGACCAGCTTAGAGAAACTCTTCGAATACTGGATCATAATACTGTATGAAGTTGATACATCTTCTCTACAAATATTTTCTACTAGGAATAAGATTTTGTTGAAGATGGGCAATAATTTCTATGAATCCCTCCTCTTCAGTGACTGTGAATGGCTTACTCATTGCAGTAAAATTCATTATTTTCTGTGATTTGGGGTCATTAAATGCCAAATCTTTTCTTGGGGAGAAAACTCTCCTCTAAAACCACTTATCTACGCTGATCTATTGCTCTTTTGATGGTTTTCCCCTCTTCATAGAAAATACAAGACTCTCCCTTTTACTATTAAAAATTTGACCTCAAATATATTCCTTTCGATGTATGTTTTCCATGTGTCAAGAAGTGGCGTTACGAACATAAATAGTTGAAAGTATATAAATCTTTCTTTTACATTTCTTTATAGTAAAACTAAATTTCATAAGAAATTCCGGTTCCAGCCTTCGCCGGAATTTTTGTGATTCCGGCTAATTCCGTTCCCGGCCGGAACTGAAAATTTCAGTTGCCGATACACCCCTAAATTTAATGACATTAGCATCAATTCCTTTTATATCCAAGGGCCAGGATGTAATATATGATTGCTTAAACTTTAAGGGAAAGTTCTAAGTTTAAATTGGTCCCTTTGGAATTTATTCTTAAATGTGAAAACAAATGTCTCCTTTAATTTAAATTTTTACTTGAAACTTTTTTAAGAAACAATCGTTAATGCAAAGTCTGATAAAACAATATTTGAAAAAAAATTAAATAAGACTTTATTGTATTTAAATTAATGAATTTAAAGGAATGACTTTCTTTAAATGAATTTTATTTCATAAATTTATAATGGGTAATATTAGACTTCTTTATGGGATATGAAGTTAAATTATTTATATAAGTCTCTAATTTCATTTCCATGAAGTGTTAGTAAAAAAGATTTTGACATCACAGTATTAGATTAACAAAATTGTACAAAAGATACGTTTGTAAAACATAACAAAATTAGTAAGAAAATTTGGTGAAAATATCAATAAGCAATGTTTGCTATTTGTAAATGTAATGGTAAATGTAACTATGACAGTATGTAGTTTGACAATTCTTGTTATTTTTGTTAAAAAAAACTTGTGTACATTGTTTTTTGTTAATTGGAAAATGATGTTTCTTTGGTCAATGTCATTAATGAACCTGTGTGGAGTGCCATGATAGAAATGTATTGGTATTAATGGATGTATTATTATAATACTGTTAATGTGCATGTGTTGGGTTATTTAACATTTTGACTTTCTATTTTTTATTATAATACTGTTATATGGCATTGTTGCGTTATACATTGGACTTGTCATTGTTTATAATTGGTTTTCGTCAAAAGGTTGTATGATGAGAAATTAAGTGTTGATGGAACATTTCTGTAATGCATTATTGTTCTGTTGTATGTTTATTCGCCGTTAAATTTTAATTATTAATAAATTAATTGAAATATTTTAACGCTATGTGAAAATATTTGTTTAATTTACTTTATAAAATACTAAAAATGATTTAAAAAAAATTATTTGGTTATTGTTCTTTAATAATTATAAAATTATAAAATTATTTTTTTAATTGAAATTTAAATTACTTTAGTTAATTAATAAGGAAAAGTGTAAACTTTATATTATTAATTAAAACTTATTTAAAATTAATTTATTTAAAATATTAAAATTATTTTCCGATTATTAAATTCTAAAATTAATTAAAATTAAATTTATTTATACTTTTCATTAATTTGAAAGTAAGAATGCTTAGTCTATTATCTGGGTACTGATGTCAACACCATTAGTAAAAAGAATTTATAATATAAATTAAAGACCTATCAGGAATTCAGATTAAAATTAAAATTAAATGTCTATGCAGATAAACGCAATACCTAACTCATGTAATTAATTGACCTAAAGTTCATCATTAAAGTTAATAGGCTTAAAAATAATTCTTGGTTAAATAACGAGTTTTAAGTCGTAACGCTTAATGACTAAATTAATAAAGTTCTGAATGTATTTTTATTATTTGATATAAAAAAAAAAATATATATTCAGTTTTTTTATTGTTTTCTTTCTAACATGAAAAATAATTAATAAAAAAATATAATTATACGAAATAATATAATGAAATATGATTTTAATAAAACATAGGAGATAATTTTTCAGTTTTTTTTATGATTTTTTATTTAGAATGATATACGGGTCCCTGGGGGCCAAAAAAAATTCCGTATTGTAAACGCATAATAATAAAAATATATGTAGTATAAAATATATGGATGTATTATAATATGTAATATATAGAAATATTAAAATGTAAAATGTTTGAAAAAATTTAATACAATAATATTAAAATATAAAAATATGACTAATAATTAAAATTTGTAATGTATAAAGTGCACTCATATAGAAATAAAAACAAATTTATTAAGCAAATTTAGTTACAAAATTTTATACAAATTTACTTTTATGTCTTGACAAATAGTATACTCAACTCTTGTGAGGTTTTTCAACGTTTTTGTAGCTCAGAGTGACCAATCTTTTTTCGAAATTCTTCCTTGAGTTAAAGACGCAAATTAAATCTTGGTTGTTTCTTCTTGTAACTCTTATTTACATCCCCGACTTCTGAGGCTTAATGAGTTCGCACGAAGATCTCCAATTCAGCCGACTCTTAAGTCTTCAGATGATGAAATTAGATGATATACATCTTTCAAAGTTTTCAGATGAAATGCACACTAGTTAAGGTTGATCACTCCTCTGGAATGGTTGCCAAGTTCTTCTTAATCCTCCTGTCTGATAGTTAAATAGAGATTGTACCCTTTTTTCAATGAAAAGAGTATCAGGATCTATGTTACAAGAATTACTTAATTCTATGGGATTCTGTCATAATATTTAACTAGAATCCATTTATAAAATTGTTGTAAATTATTTTATAATACATCTAAATAAGTATAATGGAATTCATTGGAAAGATTTGAAGAGAATTATTCTTATTTCATCTTTTTTTGGTACCAATCAGGATTCCATTATATATCTCTTAAAACTAAATAGGAAATATTCAATTTCCATTTTGATTAATAATTTCATTTTATGAAATTATTTCTAACTTTTTAAATTTTATTTTCTATTAGTTTTATCTTATGTTTACATGTTTTATTTCTACATGTTCTATGTTTATGTTCACTTTTATTTAAATTCTTATATGAAATTTATTAATATTAATATTTTAAATTAATATTTATTAAATTTTGTTTAGAAACAAGAATATATGTTTCTTAATCTATGTCAGAAGTCAATTTGGTTTTCTATAAAGTTTGGAGAAAATGAATGAGAAATTCTTTATTCAGGTCTTCAATTTTAAATGCCTCAATTCTTCAAATCTCAAATTTTCCAAATTTTCAAACTTTAACTTCCAAATTTCAAGTTCTTCAATACCTCAGTTTATCAATTCTTCTATTTACAATTTGTACAATTCTGAGGTAGATTTTTGTTTATTTTGGTTAATACCAAATAATTTTAATACAGTTTTGGCTTTGATCCTATAAGGAAGATAATTTCTAGGATTATGAAGCCACGATTGAATATATTTTAAATGTTCAGTGTTGAAATGTTAAATGTTTCAATGTGTATTTTATTAATCAGGGAATATTTGTTCCACCTGATTTGTTTTCTGTTTGAATAATCTACTTATTAATGAATAAGTTTTAATGTTTCAACTTTTCATTTGTTAACTATTTTCTGCAAAATAAAATGGTATGATGGCTTATTTTCTTATAGCCAAATCATTATCATTTTATTTTTAGAAACAAAATCAAAGTTTCATGTTCTGTTTGTAATTATTTTAACTAAATTGTACTAATATTATTCTATGTTAATATCTGTTCTCTTTTATGTATTTTGGTAATGTTTTCTTTAATATTTTTACTATAAAATATATATTTTCTGTTATATATTTCTACTATTTTTCTTTAAATATGCATTGTTTTCCACCATATACATTAGGGATGCCCGATATCTAAAAAATATCGATAAATCGATATATCGATATTTTAAAAAATATCATATCGCCTTTGATATTATCGCCAGAAAAATATTCGATATATTTCAATATTTGATATATATATTTCTCTATAATTGATATATATAATCCAATATATATATATATAAATATTATAATATTAATATATTTATATATATATATATATATATATATATAAATATATATAAATTATATATATATATATATATATATATATATATATATATATACTCCAGATTAGGCGACGCACAAAGTTAAAAAACAACGATAGCTACACTAAAATTGAATACATCTTTGGATTCAGGGGCAAATTTTCAGTTATGAAAAGTACAAAATAAATTAAAACCTAAAAAAAAAAAATAAATAAATTTAATAAATAACAAAAGTTTTAGGAATGTACGAAGTTTTTTTTACAACGGCAGAAATGATGATGTTAACAGATTTATTTGCATTCTTAAAACAAATGAAAACAGTTGTTAGGTCTTTTACAAGTATTACGGTTATTACTAACCTATATATATATTATATATACCGGTATATATATATATATATATATTATATATATATATATATATATATAATATATATAATATAATAATATATATATATAATATATATATATATATAATATATATATATATATATATATATATATATATATCGATCCCTTGAAACACCACGTGGCGTTAAGTAACTTGTCCATATATATATATAATATATATATATATATATATATATTATAATATATTATATATTATTATATATATATATTATATATAATATAATATATATATAGAGAGAGAGAGAGGAGAGAGAGAGAGAGGAGAGAGAGAGAGAGAGAGAGAGAGAGAGAGAGAGAGAGAGAGAGAGAAGAGAGAGAGAGAGAAGGAGAGAAGATGAAGAAGAGAAGGAAGAAGAGAGAAGAGAGAGAGAGGAGAGAAGGAGAGAGAGAGAGAGAGAGAGAGAGAGAGAGGAGGAAGAGCGAGAGAGGAAGAGAGAGAGAGAGAGAGGAGAGTGAGAGAGATAGAGAGAGAGAGAAGAGAATGAGAGAGAGGAGAGAGAGAGAGAGAGACGAGAGAGAGTGAGAGAGAGAGAGAGAGAGAGAGAGAGTGGAGATGAGAGAGAGAGAGAGGAGAGAGAGAGAGAGAGAGAGAGAAGAGAGGGAGGAGAGAGAGAGAGAGAGAGAGAGAGAGAGAGAGAGAGAGAGAGAGAGAGGAGAGAGAGAGAGAGAGAGAGAGAGAGAGAGAGAGAGAGAGAGAGAGAGAGAGAGAGAGAGAGAGAGAGAGAGAGAGAGAGAGAGAGAGAGAGAGAGAGAGAGAGAGAAGAGAGGAGAGAGGAGAGAGACGAGGAGAGAGAGAGAGAGAGAGAGAGAGAGAGAGAGAGAGAGAGAGAGAAGAGAGAGAGAGAGAGGAGAGAGAGAGAGAGAGAGAGAGAGAGAGAGAGAGAGAGAGAGAGCAGAGAGAGGGAGGGAGAGAGAGGAGAGAGAGAGGAGAAGAGAGAGAGAGAGAGAGAGAGAGAGAGAGAGAGAGAGAGAGAGAGAAAGAGCGTTAATGTGAGAAGAGAAAATAGTGAGAGAGAGAGAGAGAGAGAGAGAGAGGAGAGAGAGAGAGAGAGAGAGAGAGAGAGAGAGAGAGAGAGAGAGAGAGAGAGAGAGAGAGAGAGAGAGAGAGAGAGAGAGAGAGGCTTTAATATATAAATATGAAGCAGACGTATGTACAGAAGAAAAAGTGGTAGAAATGGAAAAAGGATCTTCAGTCTTCCCAACTTCAAGTTTCCAAACTCCAAGAGGTTTGAAGGACTTGAAGTTGTGCCTAGGGAAAGCGTGATGTTGGATCTTGAGGAACTGGTTTTTTTTTTTTTACTTTTATGTGGAAACGAGTGAATAAATTAAATAAGAAAATCGCGTTTCACTAGAAAATTAAACAATAATCATAAAAATCACTTTTTTTTCGTATTAAAAATGAAAAATAACTATTAAGTATTAATGAAGCTAGGAATCTTCAAAAATGATTTCTTATTTTTCAAAATAACTAAATAAATATTGATTCTAACAAGGAAATTAATTTAAATTGGATGGTAGACAACTGATACTTGGACGACTTAGGAAGTCTGGATCTTAAGAAAATCTATTAAATTTTAGTAATAAAATGAAATAATATTTAAGAAGTTCGAACTGGATGCCAGACGACTTATCATAAGAAAAGCTGTAGTGATGTACCCCCAAGTACTAACTTTTAGTAATAGCTATTATAAAATCGTTAATTTAGTTAATTACATATTTAAGCGAAACAATCGTAATCGCCAGTAGATGATTAGACTAGTCGATACTCGGTATGATAACTGTAAACCAACTCACAGTAGTTCTGTTCCGGTATTAGATTTCTGCAATGATTATCTTCGTCCACACTGACACTGAACACACTCCACAGAGCTACACGTAAATCAGGTTCAGGCTGGTCTCGAGTGGACTGCAAAGTCTTTAACAGTCTCAGAATAAATAAATAAATTATAAAATATTTCATGAAAAAAAGGAAACTATGATAGCTATTTTTAATTCCTTTCCTTTTATTCAATGTAACTCAAGTTATTTACCCTTTATTTATATATATATATATAGAATATATATATAATATATATATATATATATATATATATATATATAATATATATATATATATATATATATAATATATATATATATATATATATATATAAATATATAAATAATATATATATATATATATATATATATATATATATATATATTATATATATATATTATATATATATATATATATATATATATATATATATTATTCTTACAAAAAGCCCAAACTTATCATCTAATGAACCTAAAAAGACTAACTGATTGATATGCTCGGAAATCAATCTATTCATTTCATTTGAGCAAACATTGTTTAATAAGGATACTGTTCGTTCTGACGAGACTGACGTCGCATTTACAGGAAGATATTTCATTGCTAACATATAAACATAGCAGGGAAGGCATTTTTATTATCATTCCAAAATTTTATTGTGTCGCATTATCCACTTGATCACTGGATAACTGAATAGTGATTAGTGAATACTCAGAAGACAATTTGACCATGTGGTATGTGCCATGTCGATCCCCCCCCCTCTCCCTATTTTTGGTTCCCGAAAAGATGAAAAATCTAAAACCCCAATTTTTCGGTTTATTTTATACACAACATTGGGGGACAAACGAAGGACGAAATATGGTGGAAAAAGAGTTTCATCACTTCAGGGTGTCAGGAGAGGGGGATAAGATTTTTTTTTTTTTCCGGTCTTTAAAAAATTATTTTTGAAAAGAATATCGGGTTTCGATATTAAGAAATATCGATATATCGCCTAAGAAAATATCGCCCAAAAATATTGATATATCGAGCCAAAAATATCGATATTTCGATATATATCGATATTTTTTGGCCATCCCTAATATACATATAAAAATGTCTAAACATAGTTTTTAATGTGTTTTCTGTAAATAAAATATGAAACTATATATATTAAAAAACAAAAAAAAACAAACAGTAAAAACAAAACAAAAATCTTTAACTTTTGTTTTTCTCCTCATACACTTGACATATAGAAATGCTATGGTATACATGTTATTGAGGTTTGTATTAGTGAAGGTATGGAATGGGTATTGAAAAATTTTTCTTTTTTTTTCTTTAAAATCCAAAAAACAGGATTTTTTTTTACCCCATTTCAAGTTGTAAAATGGGTAAAAAAAAAACAAAACATGAGGTAAAAAAAAATATTACTTTCTTTGCTACTTTTCAGCTCTTTTCAATGCTTCTAGCCGTTTTACTGATTGCCATGTACTTTCCTGAGTGTTTTTCACCCATACCCCCTTTGTTCTAGTTCTTCTATGTACTTTCATGAGCATTTTTCTCTTACCCCCTTTGTTCTAGCCTCGTCATCATTCAACTACTTTCCAAGCCACTTTCCAAATTTTATGTACTTTCATGAGCATTCTATGCTCTGACGTCATCACTCAGCTACTTTCAGCTACTTTCCATACTTTCCAGGGCTACTTTCCATATTTCCAGACTACTTTCCAAACTACTTTCAATGCTTCTAGCTTTTTGTTTTCCTGAGTGCTTATGTACTTTCCTAACATTTTCACCCCTACCCCCCTTGTTCTAGCTCTTTTTATGTACTTTCATGTGTTTTTCTCTGGTACCCCTTTGTTCTAGCCACCTCATCACATTCAGCTACTTCCGAGCCCACTTTCCAACTTTTTATGTACTTTCTATGAGGCATTCTATGTATTGAACGTCATCACTTCGCTACTTTCCAGAGCTTACTTTCCATATTTTCAGTTACTTTCCAAAGCTACTTTTCAAAATCACAGCTACTTTCCAAACTATTTTCAATGCTTCTAGCTGTTTTCCTGAGTGCCCTCAGTTACTTTCCTGAGCGTTTTTCACCTCTACCCCCCTTTGTTCTAGCTCTTCTATGTACTTTCAGACCCTACCCCCCTTTGTTCTAGCCCTCGTTCATTAACTCAGCTTACTTTTCAGCACTTTTTCAGCTACTTTCCAGGCCTACTTCCCAACTTTCATGAATTTTCCTGAGCCTTCTATGCTATAACGTCATCACTCAGCTACTTTTCCAGAGCTTTACAGAGCTACTTCCATGTTAATAATAACACATCCAGGATTTAAAAAAACTTTTTTTTTTACCCCATTTTGGAAAATTTGATGGGGTAAAAAAAATTTTTTTTTTTAGAGGACATAAAATAATTTTCAAAAAAAATTATTAGTTTGCCCAAGTTCCTCCATCAATATGTAGTAACTACCAAAAAAGAAATATTTTAAAAATGTAATACATTTGAAATGGTAGCAAAAGTTGTAAAAACTGTAAAAAAGTTTTGCAGCCATTTTTAACTGGTTTCAACATTTGTTATCGCTGATTACTATCAATTTAGAGCAGCCCATTTTCTTTTGGCATTTTTATAGATAATAAAGAGGGCTACCAGAATAGCCCATAAAATTCAAAAAAATATTTTCAGGAAAGGGGGAGGGGTTTTGTTTTTTTTTACCCCACCAACCTCAGAAACTTTTTTTACCCCGCCTGACTATAGGTTTCTAAAATGTGTTTTCAATAATATTTTCTGTAATATTGAAATTCTGTTCTTTTCTAATGGTCCTAATAGATGTCCTAATGAAGAAGGTGTTCCACAGCAAATTTTAAAACTTTATGGTTATATTTTATTTTCCATTTTCCAACTAAATTATTTGAAGGTTTGAAGGTTTATTTCATGTTCATTATTCAATGAATAAATTTCGCTATTAGTCTACTGTTTCATAGATAGACTATTTGTCATTTTTTGTTAACGTAACTTTTTACCATATTTTCCTATTTTCATTTATGGCATTAATTTTTCCATTGAGGAGAAAATAGAAAACACATGTGGTTTTTAAAACACTATTTTGACCATAAATGCATTAGGTTTGAGAAAACCACAAGATTGGGCTGAAGGCCAGAGTTTCTATTCTCCTTATTAAATGAAACTACTTTTCAATGTGAATTTCAGTAACTTCTTCTCAACTTAATTTTTATTTAAATCTTCTTTTCAATTTAAAAGTTGCTTAAATAAATCTAAATAAATACTAATAAATGTAATATTTATATGCCTGAAAGAGGCTTTCCTTAACCTTTCTAGTCTAAATATTTTCTTTGCTTATTTTTGTTTTAAGCAAGAAAACTATTTCCGAGTTCTCAAAGGTAAGAAATCAAGCGGTTTTATTCCTTGTTTAAATCTTTACTTTTAGATTAACAATTCCTGAATAGTTTCTAGAATTCTTTGTAAAGTAATCGGTTAATTCCTTCTAAATTTCAATTAGAATTCCTGATTATCTTTAAATTCTGAAATAATAAGGTTTTTCTGTCCTTTTCACAAATGAGCCTCGACTGATTCTGTTTTGTGTTGTAACAGAATTATCAAAAGTTTTGTCTTCTTTTTTGTCCAAATTTATCACAACTTTTGACCTTTAAACTAACTTTCTGTGTTGGTATCTATAAACGAATCTGAAGGTTTTCCTTTTTCTGTTCTAGTAAAAGAATCTGAAGGTTTCTCCCTTTTTTTTGTTCCTTATATTTACCCCTATGCTTTTGGTTGGGTGATCACCTCTTAACCAATGATAGGCATATTTGAGCTTTCTTTTACCCTTAGGCAAATTGTCCAGGTCTGCTCGGGGGTAAATGCCTGTTTGTTGGTATCTAGGTCGTTCAATTATTATGATCAAATTTTCTGTACAATGGAAAACTACTATGACCTGATTGGTTCTTCAAAACGTTTAACAAAAATGTAAATTACAGAATTCTTGGATAACTGTTTCAGTAAAGAGATTTCCATCAGAAACTGTCCAATTTTTCCTATGCAAAGGCACTGTATTTGATTTTTAAGCGATCTATAACATTTGCGTGAGGTACCAGTATGACATGGAATAACAGCATATTTGTTGTGCCTATTTATAAGAAAGGTGATGTAAAGAAGATTGGGAAATTATAGGCCAGTAGCTAACATCTCTTGTTGTAAAGTTCTGGAAAAGTTACTGAAAGGCATATAGAGAAAATATTTTAGAAGATAACAGGTATGTATGACTCCCCAGCACTGGTTTCAGAAAGGGTAGGTCATGGTCAGACAAACCTTTTTTAGAAATTTAGGAATACATTACTGACTGCATTGACCGAGAGATAAAGTTGATTATTGTATATTTAGACTTTAGTAAAGCTTTTGATAAGGTTCCCACATAAGGCTGATGAAAAAGTTATTGCAATGTGGTATAGGTGGAGTGGTACATGGTTGGATTAAAGAGTGGTTGCGAAATAGAAACAGTGTGTACAACTAAATTGCAATAAATCATCATGGGAAATAGTGAAGGGTGGTGTCCCACAATGTTCAGTGCTGGGGCCACTATTGTTCCTCATATATATAAATGATTTTAGACCAGGGACTAAATGCAAGGTTTCTTAGTTTGCAGATGATACTAAAGTGGCTACCTCAGTAGGGAATAGTGAAGGATGCATAAAGATTCAAAATGATCTTGAAAACTTCTTTTGGTTGGGCAGATAAGTTGGCAAATGAATTTTAATAGGTAGTAAAAAGTGTAAGGTTCTTTCACTAATTACTCAATAAAAGTTAACTACTATATGAATTGGGGGATTGCTTGAGGTCTTGTGGACCAAGAAAAACCATTTAGTGTGATTATAAGCCAGTAATTTTGAAAGTAGCTAATATCAGTGTTTTGGAAGCTAGAAATAAAAGCTAATAAGATGTGGCATAATAAATCGCAATGTTCTTTACAAGAAGCAAGAAGTAATAAGTAAACTGTATAATAGCTATGTGAGGCCAGTAATAGAGTATTGTGCACAAGTTTGGGCCCCTTATTTAAAGAAAGACTTAGATATGCTTGAGAGAGTGCAACGTAGAGCAACAACGATGATTTCTGCGTTTGAGGGTAAGAGCTATGAGGAGAGGCTGAAGGAGTTAGGAATGTTTTCTGTAGAAAGGCGATTTCTCAGAGCGGGACATGATACAAGTCAACAAAATATTTACATCTATTGGTAAATAAGGAGACCAATAAATTTTTCATAGTAGAACCATGGACAGGGTGACCAGGGGATAATAAGAAAATTAAGAAGAAAGCATGCCATCTTGATATAAGAAAGCATTAGCCATTCAGTAATAGGGTTGTTTAAATTTTGGAATGTAGTCTGCCAGAGAAGGTTGTTGAGTGTGACTTGACTTGATTGCAACATTTAAGGAAGGGTTAGATTGCGTTTATGGATTAGGTTTGGGTATTCAATATTAATATATTGACGAAAGCCCAAATTGGCGGTTTTTTAGTTATAGTAGTTAATAATGTTAGATGGCATGTGTGACCATAACTTAATTATTAATGCATGTGGATGTTTGGTATACTATATATATATATATATATATATATATAGTATATATATATATATAATATATATATATTATATATACTATAATATATAATATATATATATATATATATATATATAATATATATATATATATTATATATATATATATAATATATATACGGTACTGACTATATATATATAGTATATATATATATATCATTAGTTTTTGAGCTAAGCCAATTTGGTAGGATTAGTAGTATAACAACAATTTGACAAGGCCCTATAGTAGCTTGTGGATTCTAGCACATGAGGCATGTTTGGTTAGTGGGTTGACTCGGGGACAGTCTCGATAGGCCCATGTGGCTTCTTAATGTCTCTTAATGTCTTAATGTCTTAAGCTTCCTAATGCAATTGATACATAACATAAAAGTTTATTAATTCGAAAATTTGATACAATCTTTTCGTTCAGAAACATTTAAATTTTTTCAATAAGCGATCGAATAAAACAACAAATATTTTCCGAAAACGAAAATTTTAATTTGACTATTTAATTTGCGCGGCGGTGAATATCGTTTTAATTGTTATAGGTAGGGATGTACCGATACCAGAAAAGAGGCCGATACCGAAACTCTATTTTTTTAGATGCCAATACCGATACCGATACTTTAATTAATATACCTCCACAGTAATAAGATAGAACATTTGTGTACTGCTAGGCAACTCAGGATTGCATTCCCTGTACAATACTTAGTCATTTATTTAATATTTGGTTGTGCCCAGGTATATTTATTTTATAAATTAAAATAGTATCTTTAAGGAATAATAAATACAGATATAATATTAATAACTTTTTTAAGTTTGTGTTTATTCCAAAAATATTCCATTTCCATTTCCAGTTTAGCTACTAGGTTTTTATGTTTTAACATGATTACAATTTACAAGAAGATTCTTTAACTAGCTACAATATAAAGAAAAAAAATAATAGAGACCTCAATTAATCAACTGAAAAGACAAAATAAAAAAACGCTATTATTCAAACATGACATAATAATAATAATATTCTCCTTTAAGATAAAGATAATCATTCAATACTCAAATTCAAAAATTCTCAAATTGTGATGCAAAAACATTAAGCTTTCACTAGTATTTGGCGAGAGGCTGTTCCTTTTTGGGGTGTTTACATTCCCACCTACACTAAAAATATGCTCTCTCTCTCTCTCTCTCTCTCTCTCTCTCTCTCTCTCTCTCTCTCTCTCTCTCTACTCTCTCTCTCTTCTCTCTCTCTCTCTCTCTCTCTCTCTCTCTCTCTCTCTCCTCTCTCTTCTCTCTCTCTCTCTCTCTCTCTCTATATATGCTCTCTCTCTCTCTCTCTCTCTCTCTCTCTCCTCTCTCTCTCTCTCTCTCTCTCTCTCTCTCTCTCTCTCTCTCTCTCTCTCTCTCTCTCTCTCTCTCTCTCTCTCTCTCTCACCTCTCTCTCTCTCTCTCTCTCTCTCTCTCTCTCTCCTCTCTCTCTCTCTCTCTCTCTCTCTCTCTCTCTCTCTCTCTCTCTTCCTCTCTCTCTCTCTCACTCTCGTCTCTCTCTCTCTCTCTCTCTCTCTCTCTCTCTCTCTCTCCTCTCTCTCTCTCTCTCTCCTCTCTCTCTCTCTCTCTCTCTCTCTCTCTCTCTCTCTCTCCCTCTCTCTTCCTCTCTCCCTCTCTTTCTCTCTCTCTCTCTCTCTCTCTCTCTCTCTGACTCTTCTCCTCTCTCTCTCTCTCTCTCTCTCTCTCTCTCTCTCTCTCTCTCTCTCTCTCTCTCTCTCTCTCTCTCTCTCTCTCTCTCTCTCTCTCTCTCTCTCTCTCTCTCTCTCTCTCTTTTCTCTCTCTCTCTCTCTCTCTCTCTCTCTCTCTCTCTCTCTCTCTCTCTCTCCTCTCTCTCCTCTCTCTCTCTCTCTCTCTCTCTCTCTCTCTCTCTCTCTCTGTCTATCACACTTCTCTCTCTCTCTCTCTCTCTCTCTCTCTCTCCCTCTCCTCTTCTCTCTCTCCTCTCTCTCTCTCTCTGCTCTCTCTCTCTCTCCTCTTCTCGTCTCTCTCTCTTCTTCTCTCTCTAAAACTCTCTCTCTCTACTCTCTCTCCTCTCACTCTCTCCCTCTCTCTTCTCTCTCTCTCTCTCTCTCTCTCTCTCTCCCTCCTCTCTCTCTTCTCTGTCTCTCTCTCCTCTCTCTCTCTTCCTTCTCTCTCTCACTCTCTCTCTCCCATCTCTCTCTCTCTCCTCACCTCTCTCTCTCTCTCGTGCAATTTACTCTTCCCTCTCTCTCTCTCTCTCCCTCTCTCTCTTCCCTCTTCCTCTCTCTCCTCTCTCTCTTCTTCTCTCTCTCTCTCTCTCTTCTCTACTCTCTCCCCTCTTCTCTCTCTCTGCTCTCTCTCCTCTCCCTCTTCTCTCTCCTCTTCTCCTCTCTCTCTCCTCCCCTTCCTCCTCTCTCTCTCTCCTCTCCTCTCTCCTCTCTCTTTCTCCTCTCTCTCATCTCTCCTCTCTCCTCTCTCTCTCTCTTCTCTCCTCTCTCGTGCCTCTCTCTCTCTCTTCTTCTCTCTCTCTCTCTCTGCTTCTCTCCTTCTCTCTCTCTCTCTCTCCTCTTCTCTCTCATCTTCTCTCTCTCTCTTCTCTCTCTTCTCTCTCTCTCTCTCTTCTTCTCTCTTCTCTCTCTCTCTCTCTCTCTCTCTCTCTTCTCTCTCTCTCTCATTCCTCTCTCTCTGGCTCTGCTCCTCTCTCTTACTCTCTTCTCCCTCTACTCTCCTCCTCTTCCCCGTCTCGTGCGTCTCTCATCTCTCTCTCTCTCTCCTCTCTCTCTCTCCTCATGCGCAATGAGTGAGAGGACTTGGAACAAATATTTAGGCTGCGCAAGCACTGATAATTAATAGAAACCTTGGCCACAGTTTTGCATGCCAAACCACATGAAAGGATTCTCTTCTGTAGGCAGCATCTCCATGTTTTTATAGAGCTTCATCTCCTTTTCCACAGATTGCAAATTTGAATTATCTTTGCTCCTTGATGACCTGTCTCTTCAGTTTTTCCGATGAGGTTCCTTTTTGTGATATCTTTGAGGGTGAATAAGATGTCAATTGTCGAATTTTAGCCATTGAATCTTATCACATGTTCTAACATATCTCAAATCTTCTCATCTTCAGTAGGTTATGTGTAGCTCTGAAAAGGCCAACACCAACATCACGTGACTTACAATACTGTTTGCCAGGGGTTTCACTGAATTAAGGCGGCTTCCTCTCGACTTACAGTGAATCCTTTTTTTGTCACGCGAGCAAGCTCCTCGGCTATGGCCATTTAAATGACATTTCTAGATAAGTGTGCGAGAGCTTCCACCGGTCGGGAGATGCCATTCGTGGTTGGTTATCAACTAGCTTACCAGGACATCTTTACTCTTATTATAACTTCTCTCCACAGTTATATGCTTTATGAGGTATTCAAAATGTACACAAAAAACCAAAACCACGTTTTCTTGTTTCTTTCTGTCTTTTTTCATTCATGTGTTTTTTACTGCAGATTTCCATCAAACCTATGTTCTTTTATGGGTTTTCTCTCATCAATCGACCGTAGTTTGACGTTACAGACAGCATAACAAGTACTGGCTGATTGCGCATCTTTCTGCCTTGTAAGTACACTGCGGAGAGAAGCGTGCAATCGCGCTAAATCGTGTTCATACAAGTCAGTTCCATGGTTAATTCGTTTTATGCGGGAATTGTCCCATGCTTAATGAACTGATTTATATAAATACATCTACCTCATAATATATACTATATATATAATATATATTATATCAGGTATATCATATATTATATAATACATATATTTATAATACCGACATTATATATAATATATATATAACGTATAGCTACGAGTATATTATAGCAAACTACTACAATAATAATACTATTATTTGCTACCATAATCACCACACCATTCTTCACCACAGAATCAAATATATACGACAGTACTACCTACGATAAAACTAATTTCACTAAAGCCCACATACACACAACAAAATATACATCAACAGATATAATACCATACATACATACATGCATATACATATTATTAATATATATATATAGATATATCATTATGCAACAAATTGGATTCATTTCAACATTCAATCCCAACTATAATCAATATATGATAATTTAACATTCCGTAATAATCTATATATTATCAATAATGCCCACATCTCTCCTCGG